>SEYY01000778.1:55649-95649 GCA_009176605.1 Armadillidium nasatum
ATAAAATGCAATAAAGGTAAAAAAGAACAATTTGGTTTAAAAATAAAAAATGGTGTCTCTATACCTTTAAATAAAAGAGGAAAAAAATAATAACGACATACACACAAACTTAACAAAAACTTTAAATGTATTTATTTTTTTTAAAATAAATTAAAGTTTTTTAAAAGTTAGTAAGCTGAATGGATTAAACGGAAAATACATGTCATTCATATGATAAATAAGTCTAAATCTTTCGTACCTTTGTATTTTGAGGCTGTGTTCAGTACCAGGAAAAGAGAAGAAATGAGAATTAGTACCAGAGAAAAAGAGAAAATAATATAAAGAAAAAAATTCTAAGAGAACTTCAAATCTAGAGAGAACTTTTAAAATTACATATCTGAAATTCAACTGACAACAGACTATATAAGGTCCTAAATTATTATCGTTGTACTCCATATTTATAAAAATAATTTTAATAACTTTCACTTACCATATGATTTCTCTTTTAATAAAGACATGAAGATAAAGAAATAATTATTAGACTATTTACATTAGGTCAAACCTTTAAATAAAAATTATCCAGTATATATATAAATTTTCATGGAGAGATTTCAATAGAGAGAGAATAAAAATAAATTAATACGCCCTCACATTCGAAGTAAATATTAAAAGTAAATAACAGCTTCATTAAACAGTTTGATGCACCAATTTTAATTTAGAAATATTTTCGGTATCATTATTATTATTATTATTATATGATGATGATGGAAAAGATATCTTTTATAAACTAAAATGAATGAATATAACTAAACTAAAATGAATAAATATATCTAAATTATATCATTCAACAAAATCTATAAAGAAGTTTGGACCTTTTTTAACCCTGTTTCCGATTTTCTGGGATAAAATTTTTTATTTTTTTTAGGTAACAATATACAACTTTTGGGACGGTTTATAATTGGGTAAGATACGCATTTTTGTGTTCTTTTAAAATTTGTGCAGTAACAGTAGTTTCAGAGATTTAAAAACCCTTTCCTTTTCTGAATTAACTATTTTTTTTTTTTTTTGGTTTGATTAATCTGGCTCAAATTTTCAGGAACACTGCATAATATCCTCCAGATTTTTGTATGTATCCATAGAAACTAGTTGTGATCCACAATAAATTTTTTGATATAGTCTTTGTGCAGTGTTCTTGAAAATTTGGGACAGACAAGTCAAGTGACAAGACCCTGGCTGCGGGAAAGAAGAGTTGAGAAAAATTCAAGATATTCTCCACAACCGCTCCTCCTTTTTCTTATAACAATTTTGTTGCTTGACGCATCTGCCCAAGACTTTTATAGACTACAGGAAGACTCTTCAAATTCACTTCAGTTTTTTGATATGTGTAGCTGGAAAAAAAAAAGTTATGAGCCAAAATTTTATTGAAAAAATTTTAAAAAACCTAAATTTTGGAACTTATTTTTGTTGAAAATCATTTGCCTGTAACTTTTTCTAGGATACATATCAAAATTCCCCACAATTATTTTTCAGATATGGTCTTCCGGCAGTTTCTAAAAGTTTGGGCAAGTTCACTCATGTGACTTGGCACTGGTATCGATTTAAAGGAGTGCCAGTGCAAACTCCGAAACAACTGGCACAACAAATTTTATAAGAATTCCAAAGTGCCTATCTCTCCCAATAATGAAGGTGCCTCAAATTTGATGCTGGTAGTTTTAACTTATGACCTAGACTATATTTTCCAATATTTATACTTTCTCGAAAATTTGGTGGCTTAAGATAACTGCATTGGTTAAAGCAAATAGTTTTCATAAATATTAGATTTTAACCTCGACCTCCCCAGGGACTCCTGAACTCTGAATTAAGTTGGCACCATAAATATTCCAGATTTAGCGAATGTACTGTTGTTTTCAAAATATCTCAATAGGCAATTGTAATGGGAATCTAGGCATAAGACATTCAACCCGAGAAAGTATGTTAATTTTTCTTTTACATAGAAAACATTAAAATGGTAGTGTTATGTTTTGATTTAAAATAATGGCGGTATTTTTATTATCCAAGTCATCAGTATGGACAGAATTGAATAATTAGCAATATGGAACGAACAAACCAAAGAGTTTTATATATAGTATATATATATATATATATATATATATATATATATATATATATATATATATATATATATATATATAATATATATATATATATATATATATATATATATATATATATATATATATATATATATATATATATATATATATTATATATATATATATATATATATATATATAATATATATATATATATATATATATATATATATATATTTCTACTATTTTGAGAAATAAATTGGTCATACTTCTTTTAAAGGGTAAGTCAGTCCCTAAACTAACAAAAATTCTCAGAAGAAAAGTTTCCCAAAATAGTTTTAACCTATGAAAATTACACAAATTTAAGAGTACAATTAATTTTGTCGTACATGAGCAATCTAAAGTGTCAATAAGTTAAAATAACAAAACTGAGAAAAGAATTCCGTAACTTAAATTTTTAAAATTACATGTAGAAAAAAAAATGAATTGAAAACTGATCAAATTTCGTTGACATTATTACTGGCAGTGCCCCAATTCAATCAAGCAGTGTATATCATATATATGTTAACCATATCTCAATTTCACCAAAAATATTTTAAAAAAATAAAATAAAAAATAAGAAAATTAACAGTTTTGAAATTAATCTTTAAAATGAAAATATCTACTTTTATTTGTAATGTATAAACAATATGAATTGTGTTTTAAATGCTTTAACAACAATCAAATAAAAACATTTAGAAACAAAGATCAAAATGAGGAATGTGCATACAACCTTAATGCACATATATGAAATGCAATTGAAAGAGGAAATTTTTTACCATAAAATGAAATGAGACATTCTTCTTGAGTAGTGTTTTGAGCCAGTAATATTCATACCCAGAGCGAGTGTCGACTGGTACTTCAATATTCCTAATATAAAAGTGTTATTCGGGTGGAAGTACTATTTTCAATAGTAATAAAATTATCTCAATACATATATAAGAAAACTATAAATCAAACCTGAAAACTACATACTAACTAATAGGTCTACTGTATAAAGTACTTGTGAAAAATACTAAAAAAAAAATTTTTTTAGAAATTTTTATGCCTGTAAATTTACTTGGTTACTTTAATATACAGATTAATTTTTTAGTTCATTACAATACAGTAAGTATAGCGACTATGAATGAGCTTTACACCATCATGAAAGTTGGTGAAATTAATGACTCTCGGAGCGAGTGTTTCATAGTCTCATACAAATTTGAAATATCAAATAAAGTAATCCATCTGGTCATTTCTAAATATAGAACAGATTGAGTAGCAAGAACTCATACCCACAAGATTATAGAGAATGTTAAGAGCTAATGATAGGTTTTAAAATGGGAAATTTAAAATTTATTTTAATCAGGACGGTGTTGTCCCCACCAATTATCAAGTCTACACACATAAATGCTCATGTCTTATTTTTCCTCAGCATTGTAAAAGATGCCATTTTAAAATTTTTTTTTGGGGGGGGCTTTTCATATTCTTTAACAATTTTACATGTATTATATTTAATTAATCACAATTTCTACAATACACTTATCAAATTTATTACTAAAAGTATTAGTGAATAATTTAAATAATAATAATTTAGTGAATAAATGAAAACATTAATATCAACTTCATACACACAATTAATACAGATGACTATTTTAAACTGAAAACTATCCACCAATACATTTATAGAACGAGTATTGTGACGCAAGATAAACATTGTACACCATACAAGAGTTTCAAAACAATTAAAATAACTTAAGATTGTTCTTATATCAAATGCAAATAGGGTGCTGGATCTTAGAAATAAATTACCACCAGAATAGATATTTAACTTTCTCAAGGTAACCCTTTAAATAACGCTTTGAAAACAATTATAACAGATTTAGATCCATTTCTTCTTCTTCGAAACATGAAATGATTTGACATTCTATCAAAATTTAAAACAGAATTCAATTCTGTGATATATAAGAAATATATAATTAAATCAATTAAATTTCCCTGTTAATTCTGTACTGATAAGTGATGAATCCGACTGTTATCTTATCTTTCAAAGGCAAACATCAAATATTTAAGAAAATATTAAAATGGGTGAAAGTATTTAAAAAAGTTTAAAGGAAAGTAGGATGAATAATATTTTTATCGTCAAGAAAGAAAATAAAGACACTAAGAATAAAGAACAATGAAAACCCCCAACTTTAGCTACAGAAATTTTCTCCGGAAGATGTAAAAAGAATAAAAGGCAATAAGAACAAAACTGAAAATCTGAGATGATAAACATGCAAGTAAGAGAAATCATTCAGTTTTAGCTATAACACAACAGATTTCCATAATGAGCTTAATCTTATGATCAAATAAAAAGATATTTTAGAAATCTGGGACAGTTGTACTATTGCAGACTCAGCTGAAATGAATCGTCCTAGAAATATCCTAAGTATTTATAACCACAAAAAGACATCTATTTTAAAGGAATTTAAATATATAGTTCGAAATAAGAAAATTGAAAAAAAATAATGAAAAATTATTACCTGATCAGGTGAGAGAGACGAATCGCCGCCAGCGTTCCTTTCTTGATTTTGAGCGGTTCGCTCGGCTTTGCAAGCGTTGTGATAGTCTAACTTTGATTTTTGCACCTTTTCATACAATTTAGCCCACTGTTTTTGAGCCTTTTTGAACAGATCTTCAATATCCGTTTTTTCTTTGAGACCTCTCATCACAGTCTGTAAATAATATACAAATAAAGCAAATGAAAATAAACGTATGAATGATTAATAATAATAATTGTTATTTTACATTACTGATTGTGGGAAACCAAGCCCGAGGTAGTGAAAGGATCCCATTCGCTATGTATCTATTGCAATTCATATCGGCAAAAAAATCAAGCAGCCATCATCATCTGCAATACAAGAGGTTTGGGAAGGGCTCTCTAGTAAAATATAACAGTTAACCACAAACTACAATAACTTCACAGATTGCTCCAAAACATTCAAAACCATTTCTCTCAGCAAAGAAAGAAAACCATTAATCCACCTTCTCTCTCGTGATTATAAACTTTTCAGCACATTACCGTTATCCAACATTTTGAATCTTCATTTGATAAAGTTTTATGAAATTTTTTCCTACCTTTCCAGATATGGGTTTTAAAAAGGGAAATGTATAGTAAAAAATTCTCACTCATCAAATTATCATAAGATTCTTCCTTAGCTCTTCTCCCATAAAAACACGTCTCCTACGTGCCTTCCATCAAATGGTTCCTCTATCTAAAGTAATTGCTCATTTATTCTTCTTCATTTTCAAATCTTAAATGAATAATGCTTTTCTCGATAGTTATACATTTTCTCTTAGAGACCTGCACGGGTCGATATTTTCGGCCCACATTCTCCCATACCTGTTGACCAAGATTACATGCAACAAGTAACATTTTTATGTTTCAATACATATAGTAAGCATGTTTTAAAAATGTAATAATTTCGCAAATAGTACATTTTGTATTAAATTGGACACAGAATAAGTGGGCCATCCGTAATACTCCGGCAACAGGGATGCTAAACATTGGGAAGCTGTGAATGAACCCACCGTCAGTCAAGACAGGAAAAGATTTGTCCCGCTCTACATCAAGCTCGAATTGATGAAGCAGTTGAATACTGATGGTAATGGTTTTCAATATATAGTGTCAGCTTTTCTTGATTTCTCTTACAAGGATCAAAGCAGGTGTACTCGGATGAACCTCAAATTTCGTGTCCATTTACGTGACGTGGAGACTTGTCAAGATGGAATATAAAGGAGAAGGAAACATAGCTATCTTTATTTCATGGCAGTTATAAAGAAAAACTTCCTCCATAACAAGAAGGCGGACAAATATCAGGTTGTGGTTGAAAACAAATGCTGTCGTCTTATCCGCGATCATGGTCCAGTATATGAGGGTAAATATTCCCTTTCCTGTATAGTAACTCCAATCAATTCCCAGAAAAACCTTGAATCTGTAAGCGATGAACTAGCTCAGCGCTTCCATAAAGGCCAGAGGACTATAAAAAGAGCATTACCAAGGTTGATGGGACAGGAATAAAATGGTCTACTGCTGCTGGGGCATAAAAATAAATTGCCCTGAGGAAGTCTACGAATACAATGAACTACAGACAAATACTTGGTTAAATAATTTCTAATTGAACTTTGCATGCCAAACTTATAAATTTTTGCCATTACCTGTCATCTATATATATGGATATCCAATATTAATAGATACAGTATTATTTTCAAGAAAAAATCCTTACATTTAAACCCATATAGTACTATGTTAAATATTTGCTTCAAACTCATAAGAAAAACAGCTTTCTCTAGAATGTCGAAATCGTTTTGCAGATTTTGATGTACCTACATCTTTTTTTATTTATTTATGAATAATTGAAGTATTTCTTAATCATGAAGATTGATCTCTAAAATGGAATTCAACTCTGTCATGATGAGTCGTTTTCTGACAATTTTACATATTGGTAGGAAAAAAAAATGAATTGAACAACCACTGTACATTACAAAGAAAAACCAACTACAAATTTGAAGTCATAGCACAAAATTAGATCAATATAACATTGTTTTCAATGAACATGTGTAATAAAAGGTCAAACTGTTCTTTCCATTTTTTAAAATTTATCAAAAATTTCAGAAATGATTTCAAATGAAGAAATCAAAAAAGTTTTGGGATAGAAACTACAGTAATAATCTATTTAGTAAAATAAAGAAATGTGTCACTTAGTAATTTGCAATTATTGCAATTCCAAGGTCCAAGAGAGGGTTTCTTTGTCAAAGACTGCTGACTGCTGAGTTGGATTAAATTTTAATATATATATATATATATATATAATATATATATATATATATATATATATATATATATATATATATATATATATATATATATATATATATATATATATATATATATATATATATATATATATATATATATATATATATATATATATATATATATATATATATATATATTATATATATATATATATATATATATATATATATATCGATAAAAACTTGAAAAGCAAAGGGTAGTACCTTTACCTTTAGATCGTCGAACCTGCCCATTAACATGTTCTGTCCCGGCCGTTAATATCTGAATTATTATTCTGCCCGCCCATACCCACCCGTGAGCCGGCTCGGACACGGGCTTACGGGTTTGCCTGTACCCGTGCTAGTTAATTTTTTTTTCTCTATTCTTAAATACATACAAAGGTCATGGTAAATATCCATCTGACCAAAGAATGGTTGTAAGATTATTTTTTTTCATTTCTTCCCATTATATGTGGAATATTTTTCATTATCTTCACACTTCAACAGCTCCTTTATTTTCATACTCATCCATCTCTATGATCTCTTTCAATTTGTCTAGCTTAACATTCATGGTAAAATCAATCCTTCCCTTCTTTCATTTTTGATCAAATCTCTTTTAATGTTTTCACATTTCTATGACTGCTTCCTTCACATTTTTATTTTCTATAGCTTTAGGTTCATTTTAATAGACTCCTATTTGCGCAGTTAGTGAAATTCAATTTTGAGAAACAAATATATTTACAAGTGGTGATGAAAAATTAACTTATAAATTTGCTGCTTTGATAAAAGCTTTAAATTAACAGTAAAACATTAAATTAATAAATAAATAGTAAACCTTTCGTTAATACCTACTTTATGATAATGGTCTTTCTGCCACGCTTTCACGCTACTGTGAACTTCATTGAGAAGATTGTCTTTAATATCCATATGAAGGTCGCATCTTTGATCTGCTTCCTCTAAAACACCCAACCATGCAGCTTCCGTTGTTCCATATTCTGGACCTATATATATATATATATATATATATATATATATATATATATATATATATATATATATATATATATATATATATATATATATTATATATATATATATATATATATATATATATATATATATATATATATATATATATATATATATATATATATATATATATATATATATATATATATATATATATATATATATATATATATATATATATATATATATATATATATATATAATAGCAGGAAAAGGTATGTATGAAGTACGATAAAAAGGTAAATTAGTTCTCACGAATCAGAGGAATTTTATGAAATTATGTCCAAAATTATCCGAAATTTTTACAGTCGCAGAATAAATGCATCATTAAAGGGAATAAAAATTTATTTGAATAATTATGAATTTTTTTTATTATTCTGTTCAGTCAGTATAATTAAGATAGATTTTTCCTCACAGGACTAGAGATAAAAATAATTTAAACTTACATAATCATTGTTTCCTAAGCAGAACAAAATAAATTCCTCTGTTTTTATATTAAGGAGAACAATTACAATTACAAAAAAAAAGGCAATACCTGAACTATAAGTCAGTGTAATCCTTAGCCTCTAACTTAGTTACAGTTTCACAATCAGAACAATCTCCTTTCAATTTTCATACAGAATTGTACAAAAGAACTAAGTAGTTGTGCCATTTCAAAAGAATTACATGAATACAAAATCCTATTCCTTCGAATATAAACTAAGTGAAATTACACAGTCAAGATTATTCCCAATGATCATTGAAATAAAATTGACCGTTAATATGGCATTATGAAGAGCCGAATCTCAAATTACTTCATTCTAACATCAAATGCGACTAAACAATTGTGGCTAAAATAAAAATTATGATTGAAATGAATCTACTTATACAGAAAATATTAATAAATAATAAGAATTTAAGATTTTGAAGTCAAAATATTGAAACTAAAAAGACAAAAAGTTCTAAATTAAGGAAATTAAATTAGCGTAGCGTAAGAGTGTTTGATGGATTATTTAAAAACAATAAGTAACCTTTTAAAGAATATTGTAAAAGCACGGATCGTACATCAGATAAAGAATAAAAATAGTATAGGATTCTTGATTTGTATCATGAACATGTTACTCAAAAATTACAGATATATACTTTAATAATAAGAAGAATAAAAGAATAATAATCACAAAATTAAGCCGATAAGTTTACAGGTTTTACAATAGGAGACAAATATATTGGAAGTGAGAACATCAGTTTAAAGGTTACACACGTTTTCTAAAAGCTTTTCTAATACTGACCCCTAAATAAGGAAATATTTTAGAAATATTTTAATTTTGGAATTATTTTAAAAAGTGTTATAAATAATATAAGTGTACCTCCTATAAGTTTGGGCATATAATTATAATACCTTCCCTAATGTTGAGAGAAACATTAAAAAAAATAAATAAAAAATAAAAATATAAAATATATTTACAATTTTTAATATATAATATATATTATATATATATATATATATATATATATATATATATATATATATATATATATATATATATATATATATATATATATATATATATATATATATATATATATATATATATATATATATATATATATATATATATATATATAATATATATATATATATTAAAAATACCTTTCTTAATGGCAGAGTTCCATTTTTTAGACCATTCTTTGAGTCTTTTTGCGTATTCTTTTTCTATGTCTGCTCGTTCTTGTATTAATTTCATAAAATCATCGCAAAGTCTGTGTCCATCTTCGATTCTTTTAGTCGTCCATTTATAATTCCCGATCTTTAAAAAAAAAAAAGAATGACAATTAATAAGATTTTTAAATTACTTCATTGTTTATATGGAAATATCGTTTAAAGTGTGGCATACACCACAAATAATATATGGCCCCCAAAAATTTATATTTTCTTTCAAAGATACAAGGGCATTATATCAAGAGAGAAAAATTTTAAAAAATTATGTTTAGTATCTAAGATTAAAGTTGCAAAGAAGAAAAACATTTCTGAATAATAGTGAATGAAATGAATAATAATAATTTCTATAATCATTTACAATCGTTCATATTTACTGTAAATGAAACATTTAATTAAATAGTTTGGCCTAGAAAAAAATATTAAGCAAAATAATTTTAAACTTTCCTAGAATGAGGGATTGTGTGTGAAATATAATGTTAAATTTTGTTAAATTTCTAATCATTTGTGAATTATAACTTGTTTTATAAAAATACTTTGCAATTCTTAAAATTTAATTAAATTTTGTCATTTAAAACATGCAGTGAAAATAAAGAAAATAAACTGCATAATTTGCATTATAGTTTGAGTATTATTGCTACTCTAGCTCGCCTCCCCTATTCTGAAAGGGGGGGGGAACTAATCTCAATTATCATAACTAGGTCGATGTATTTAAAAAAAAAATGTAAAACAATTACAATTTCAGGAGTGCTACTGGGATAATTTTTTTCACCTTCAAACTGGAGAGAACCCATTACAAATGTGTATGCCTTATAAAGAAACATGACTCAACTTCAAATGATATTTCAGCAAGCAATTCTCCATCATGTCCGATGATTTGCTCAAAGTTTATTAAAATTTTACAAGATCAACTCTGTTCACAAAATTATGGAAAAAAAAAAAAACATGCAAAGCTAAAGGCTAAGAAATTTTTTTTTATTAAATTCTAACATTGATCTACAATAAACAAAATTTCAGTGTTGTATAAACATTAAAGGTTGATAAATGTGATCATAACTTCAGATTCAATAGAGAAAAACAAGTAAATTTATAATTATTATTATTATTATTATCATAAGGTAAACAAACAAAGCAGAGAATTTATGATGAATAATCATCCCAAATCATTATCATGATATGACAATACTGTAAGAAAATTAAGGCATAAATTTAAGCACTGGCTTTTCTTGACAGCGACCTTCTCATCCACTAGAAAATATATAAAAAATATGACGTCTGAAGTTGATACATCTTTGGCACTTTCGAAATTTCGACCTCAAAAACCTATCTGTAAAAGCAATTTGCTCTAAATATGAAATCAAGACACAAAGAGAAAGAGAGAGGATCTCTCTCTCTCTCTCTCTCTCTCTCTCTCTCTCTCTCTCTCTCTCTCTCTCTCTCTCTCTCTCTCTCTCTCTCTCTCTCTCTCTCTCTCTCTCTCTCTCTCTCTCTCTCTCTCTCTCTCTCTCTATCTATCTCTCTATCTCTCTCTCTCTCTCTCTCTCTCTCTCTCTCTCTCTCTCTCTCTCTCTCTCTCTCTCTCTCTCTCTCTCTCTCTCTCTCTCTCTCTCTCTCTCTCTCTCTCTATCTATCTATATATATATATATATATATATATATATATATATATATATATATATATATATATATATATATATATATATATATATATATATATATATATATATATATATATATATATATATATATATATATATATATATATATATATATATATATATATATATATATATATAAAAAAAAAAATTTAAAAAAACTAAGTATAAAAAATTATTATTAAATCAGGTAATAAATTTTATAGCTGTGTGTATCAAAGTTGATTGAAAAGAAAAAGATGCTTAATATAAATAAATAAATAAATTATAAAATTATTTTAAATACAACATTTTCGAGTAGTTTACCCAAATATAAAAGTTGACATTCTCATTTCTGACTAATAACATTTTTAAACTGATTTAATAACAAAGTTCACAACCCATTCAACCCTTAACCTTCATCACTCCCTTCATACACTCATGGAGAAAACTACTTCCTAAGACTTCGTAATGTTTCTATTTTAGAAGGGCACTTTCCTTTCTATTATAATATATAAAGATTTAAAGGTCCCAACTCTCTCTACAAAACGACATTTAAAAAAGGATTCAATTGCTATTCAAAAACTCCTTTAAACTTTTTCCAATATTTAAAACATTTCCATTTTCGTTCCCCCTCATTCATATGGAATTAAAAAGAGATGAATGGGAACTTGTGTCGCTTTTGTTAAATAATTAATTGTCCATTTAATTTTTAAAGAGACACTCTTACTATTCCTCCTCTTTGTTTTAGCTTTTTTTTTCTTCTTTTCAATACTGGATCATTAAAAACTTTCTTCTAACAATAGTAAAATCAAATATATTATGCTAAAAAACAATAACAATAACAATATAATAAATAATAAATAATAATAATAATAATAATAATAATAAATAATAATAAATGATGATATGATGATAATTCCCATAACAAGAGCAAAAAGAGCTTGAGACCCCCGGCAGATTTTCATCACTATGTTGCGACATCCCGTGAGACTTTCAGACGGGGCTCAGGCCCCTCACGCAAAAAACCTAAAAACTAAAATACTATATATATATATATATATATATATATATATATATATATATATATATATATATATATATATATATATATATATATATATATATATATATATATATATATATATATAATATATATAATAATAATATTTTTTTTTTATTTTTATTTGTTTTATTTTTACTATTTTTTAATTTTTTATTTTAAATTATATTTTTACTTTTAATATTATATATTAATATATATTTATATATATATATATATATATATATATATATATATATATATATATATATATATATATATATATATATATATATATATATATATATATATATATATATATATATATATATATATATATATATATATATATATATATATATATATATATATATATATATATAGAGTGCATCATTACTTTCCGTGTCTGCATCTTCATCTCAGAAGTAATTTCAGAAAATCTTGACAGTGAAAAATCAGATGTATCTTGTAGCATTATCAATTATATTTATAATCTCTGATATTATGCCAAAATTCATTGCGATATGTTCATATTCCTCCATAATTCTAAATGCTCTATGACGCCCACGGAAACTTTTGGAAAATTAATACAAAAATCTCAAAGTACGAATTATCTATGTATTGAGCTGTAACTCCCAAGATCTATGAAACAGATATCAAGTATGAGTGAGATTCTGTGCATTTGCAATTTTTTTTTTTAAATGTCTTGAAGAGCAATCACTTGTCTCAATGATTAATTTATTAGGCGTTGGCGAAGATGATAGTGAAGATCAATCGGCTGCATTCATTAAATCGTTAAAGTAAGAGCTATCAAAAACAGAAAATAAAACAAGGTTGCATGTCACAAACACCACCTAATCATCATCAAGTTTGGCCTGATGAAAACATCATGTGATTTATACTTCTGTAAGTAAATAGTCTCTGACACAGTAACAAAAGTTTCCATAGATAATTGATCAGTGACAGCAGTAGTACCACAGGAGTTTACTGAGTGTTAGCATTCGTTATATGTAGTATTTATGAAATAAAAATTAATATAAATTAATAATAATAATAATAATAATAATAATAATAATAAACAAATAATAATAATAATAATAATAATACAGGGAATTCTATCCAAATTGAAGAGATTAATGAAAACTTTTAATAATGAGGATCAAACCTAAATCTTGTTACTTTTTCAGAATAATTGATATTTTTCAGGATTTTCCTTTCAAAATCTAAATTGTACTTAAAAGTACTTCAATTTGTCCAAGTATATTAAGCTGAAGTACAAGTATTTAAAACTATATAATTATATATAATATATATATATATATATATATATATATATATATATATATATATATATATATATATATATATATATATATATATATATATATATATATATATATATATATATATATATATATATATATATATATATATATATATATATATATATATATATATATATATATATATATATATATATATATATATATCCAATTACAAGATCAATTTTGTAAGGGTTATTAGAACGGAAAATTTCTTTAAAAACATCATTAAATTCTTTGAGACTAATAATAATAATAATAATAATAATAATAATAATAATAATAATAATAATAATAATAATAATAAAATAATAATATAATAATAAAATAATAATAATAATAATATAATAATAATAATAATAATAATAATAATAATAAATAATTTGTGTTATCCAATTTATGAACAAGAATCATAAGTCATACTAATAATAGTACAGTATACAGTATATGACCCATAGTTGCCAGGACTCGCCGTGCTTTCCAAGTGCTCGATTTGTTTCAGATATGCTCCCTTCCCTAAACCTGGATCGTACCTCCATTTCCAACTTGTCTAAAATTTTAATTTTAAAAAGCCATTTTAAATTGCATATATATTAAGGTATTTTCCTATTCTTTTAGAAGAATCGAATGTTTAAATATGGTAGAATGTTCAGAGAATGATGAGTGGACATCCCAACATTCGCAAAGTTGTTTTATGGGGCTGAATGGACGGTGTGTTATGTTGAAATTGATAAACTTTTGTATTCACGTCAAATAATTTTCAAACTAACGATTCACATATTTTTTATTTTTTTAACATACTAACAGTTGAGACTGTTAGCATGGGGATCCTACCTCTCACTCTTGAAAAGGAGTACAATATATGTTCAAAATGTTAATTAAGTGATAAAGTCCTATAACTATCCTACAAGAGGAACACCGAAGTAAAAAGAGTTTCAATATGATTATAATACTTTCAAAATCTTGCAAACATATGTGAGCACAAACTCACATTTTCAACCTACGTCACTAAGGGAGCGGAGAGTCTACGTCAAACGGAAATTACACTCAATAATTACCTATAATAATATAATTATCTAATGACTAATTCAAGTCGGGTTAGATCAGCTGTAACGATCAAAATTCTAAAGCTAAATTACACAAATTTTAAGTCAACTTCCACTTCGCGACTCAAATTGGCGTCATTGTCAAAATATTTTTTAAAAAATAAATAAATATAAAATAAAATAAAAAACTTAAGATTTTTAAAAAGAAATGAAAAAAAATTAAATTAAAATAAATAAATAAAAAGATGGTTAGACAGAATTTAATGCTAAATCAAAGAATTTTTTTTAAAAATAAAATTTAAAAAAAAAAAAAAAAAAAAAAAAAAAAAAAAAAATATATATATATTATATATATATATATATATATATATATATATATATATATATATATATATATATATATATATATATATATATATATATATATATATATATATATATATATATATATATATATATATATATATATATATATATTATAACAGCTATCCCCAACGCTCATGGGTAGAGTGGGTGGGGGGAGAGTGTTTCAGAAATAAAATAATAATAATAAACTTTACAATTCCCACCTAACGCAAATTTCGTAGGTAAACTTTAAACTAACTGAGATTAAATTCGGCAGAAAAAGGACAGAAGATGGAAGAGAATTCCACAAAACAGAGGTAGCTGGAAAGGAGGATGTACCAAAATGGAAAAACCTAGAGTTATTTATGCTCACACACAATTAAGAAGCCGATAATACTCCACTTGTGCTATGAGGACGCAGTAAAGGCGTAGGTATACGAGTGGTCAATTCCCTCGAGCATGTGAACTTGTGGTACCTATAGAAAATCTACAGAGAACCAACGTCAAGTCGCAAAAATAAAAGGTTAAGCCAATTAGAGACAGCGGAGCAGTTTATGTCTTTTAGCTTTTGACTCAACCATATCCAAAAGACTTGTGAAACCTGAGCCAAAACAGATATGACAGCAGTACTCCATACAAGGGTGGATGAGGCCCATGGATAAATGGAAGAAAAAAATCTGGCAGCCTAAACTGAACTTCTAGTTTCTTTGAGGACGATCTAGCAACCATTGTGAAGAGAGGTTTTCAAGACATTTTTCGTGTATGTGAGGTCAAGGATGTTTATAGTTAGGAAGTGTCTTTGAGAGGGAGATTTCAAGAAGTTGAACTTTTAAAGAGTTAAAATTCACTGGGAAATTCTATCCAGATATATCAAAAGGGGCTACAAATTCCTCTTTATACTTTATTCGATGCGATTCGTTGGTTTCGAGATATAGCCTCCAAAAAGGTCCATTTTTGACCAAATTTTAAAAATTCCCAAAGTTTGAGAGGCTATATCTCGCTTCAAACAAATAGCATTTAATAATGCACTAAATAAATGTTGTTGCCCTTTCACCCTTCTAAGCAATATCCACAAATAAAAAAATTAGTAGGTAGCGTTTTGTTTAAATAATTTTTTCCTCCAGAAGGGTACGATTTTTGCAAATCTTTTTTCAAGTGCTTATAACTTTTTTTCTAGATGTGATATAAAAAATCTGTTCCCACTAATGCAAGAAAGTGGGGGTAAGATTATTCAGTTAAATTTTCAGTTCATGTGGACCAGTGGTTTGACCCCGCTATTCATTTTTTCTTCAACTTTGGATCCAAATAACTTTCAAACCGTTATAGACTCAGAAAAATGCTCGAAATCAACTCAGAACTTTTGGAAAAAAATGCAACCCTGAAAATTTCAGCTCAATCAGTTAAATAATAATAAAAAAAAATTTCAAACAAAATATAAGAAAATTAAGTTTTTTTTTCTTGCTTTTTCAATATTTTCTTTTTCTTTTCTGTTTCTTTTGACCGCTCCTTTTCAGCTAGTGAATGTTCATCTTTGTGTTTTGATTTTAGATACCCCATAAAGATTTGGTTGAAAATTTTTTACTTGTGGCATCCGAAGGTTCTCTTCTAATTTTCTGACTGCAGATGTTACATTTAGCTATTTCGAACCTATCCTGAAAAATTGTAAAGCACTGCAATACTGCTTAAGCTGATCTTTTTAGCCATATTGACTGAAAGTATAAACAAAATAATAATTTTGAAATAATGTAGCTAAATGATACAAGTTTGATACATAGCAATAAAATAACAATGATATGTATATAACAGGTTAAATTGATAATTTATATATTTGACATTTTTTTCAAACTTTACCTTAGGGTCTTACCTGGGTAAACCTGTTGATATCACTATTATGAATCCGATTTATTTTTTATTATTTTTATTTTTTGGACTTTTTTTAAACTTTTATTATACAAAATCTGTAATTTTCTGAAATATTTTCGGAGAAAATGCATATAATCATTAATTTAAGTGAAAGTTGGCTATTCTATTCCTTCCTTATAATTAAATAAACCTCAATTAAATTTATATCTAATTTTCTTAACCTAAAATTTCAGTGCTTTTGACCTCTTTACATATTTTAGGCAACCCCGGCCAGGATCCGCTCCCCGGCCCCGAATCAATTACCCCGAAAAAATTCCAGCCCCCGTCGGTCCCTATATATATATATATATATATATATATATATATATATAATATATATATATATATATATATATATATATATATATATATATATATATATATATATATATATATATATATATATATTATATATATATATATAAGGGGATTGAAAAAAAATATGGAAAGAGTAAAATGTACGAATGCGTAAACATAACAAGCATCAACTCCCCGAAATAGAAGAGGGGCCACAGGCGCTCGTATGTCGCGTGTAATAAGTAACGTATAACGTTGGTAGGGTGAGTCAATTATTCTGTGTTTAATTAAAATTCTGTGCCTGTACAAATTAGGTACGTCCATGCTGGCAGCTTCAAAAAGGGAAAATTGTTCTCCAGATATAAAATATTGTGTTTCGAGAAAAAAAACCTCATTCGATAAACATCAGCGTTGACGGAAGAAGAAATTGAGAGAGAGAGAAACAGACGAGCACTGCGGAGGATTATGACAAAAGATAAGAAAATAAGGGCTGAGAAAGTTATTCATAAGATTCATAAGCTGAATACAAGTCTTTTACAAAATGAGTCCAAACAAGACCAGTGAAGGGCTAACTCAATAGGCTCAATATTCACGGGCGTGCTGCAATCGTCCAACCTTTTGTTAACGATATGAATGTCAGAAAGGAGAGAGAGAAAGTTGATGAACAAGCAGATGAGGTCTCATGTTCTCCTTTGCCCCCCACAATCACCAAACCTTCTGCATGAAGAATAGAATAGCATCCCATTATGCACCATACAGGACTTAAATTTCTTTATTTCTACAAGAATTCAGGCGGTAAAGATTATGAATGGTGGTCCCTTTCTATATTAGAAAATAATATGCATTTACCAGGTATTTCCATATTTTTGTTCAACCCATATATATATATATATATATATATATATATATATATATTATATATATATATATATATATATATATATATATATATATATATATATATATATATATATTATATATAATATATATATATATATATCCACTAATTAAATATATCATTTGGTATAAGTGCAGCGATGGATACGGTTTTCGATTGTTTATTATTATTATTATTATTATTATTATTATTATTATTATTATTATTATTAATTCGAAAGTAATAATAATAATAATAATAATAATAATAATAATAATAAAGTTAAAGATAACGGCGTAAGAAAATTTGATCAAAGTACTGAACAAGAAAATTTATGAAATAAAATATGAATCAAGGATAACGTATGCATGTCGCATCCGCTGTTATCTGTATCCGTATAAAAATCAACGAATACTATACAGAACTTCCGCATTCGCCAAAAATACATAGATCTTAGTGGAGAATATCCGTATGTCCACAACCTGACATCCGGAAACTATTACGTCTCTAAAGAAGTAGCATTACCACCACCGCATTGATTACGAGAAAAGAAAAAAAAAAAAATTCTGAGTGATGAGAATGAAGGGAGGGAGGGAATGGACTCTCGTATCAATCCCTCAACAAAACTAAGACATGGGGAGGGTGCTTCTATTCTCTCCCCCACCCTACTCCCGATTTTCACGCAGGCATAAGTTTAGACAAATAAATGTTAAGATCATTCGCATTCCGAAATGTAAACACAAATATATGAACCTATCAATCTAATAAGCATAAAGCATATACTCTTTCTTAAATACTATAGTAAATAATAGCATTCTATCACGAACTATATATATATATAATATATATATATATATAATATATATATATATAATATATAATATTATATATATTATATATATATATATATATATATATATATATACTACGCGCTTTTGAAGGGTGCCAGATTTAGCTACTTTCAACAAATCTGGCAACCTTAGCCAAAACGGGATTTTGATTTGCAATGCAAATCACTCCGCTCAAATTGACCTCACGCTCTTTCCTGACACCATTTTGGGGGATTCAATCCATTGAAATTGGCCTCAAGTCAGGGGAAGGGGCCCCGTGAAACCCCCAAAAATGGTTTCAGGAAGTTGCCTGAGTTTACAAAATCGCTGTGTTCACCTCACTCTTTTCCTGACCATTTTCTTACGGTTCAGTCCTGCTGAATTTGGCTCGAATCCGGGGGTCCAGGGGTCCGTGAACCGACAAAGGAAATGTCAGGAATGTCCTTGAGAATGCAGGATGCACGCAAATGCAGAGCAGAAAAGACCGTTAGGGACAGGTTGCCAGATTTTTCGAAAAGTAGCTAAATCTGGCACCTGCCGAAAGTGCGGGGTATATATATATATATATATATTATATATATATATATATATATATATATATATATATATATATATATATATATATATATAGGCCAGACTTCAGATTGAACAGCTACATATTTAAAAAACTACTTAACGTACGTAAAAAAGGATTATATTTTTAGAATCCTTATCGAATTTCAGGTAGGAAAATTGGGAAATAAAAAATAAATTCTTTTAATAAAGTTTATATAAGTAAAGTTTACTTTTCATTAACTCTCGATAGAATCTTACGTCTGGCAACGTCACTTTTTTTCTTAAATTTTTAAGAAATTTGAATAACTAAAATTTCGCTAATGACTAACAAAATTGTAAAAGATGTTAAATATATATATGGATGTAATACATCAGTTAGGCCTGTATACGGTGGCCATTTCCGGTAATTCAGGTTACATAAAGTCGAATTAGGTTTCTTAGTTCATCAGTTATCGTACACAATCATGTTTTTTTTTTAATTATTTGCAAATATTTTACACTTTTCCTAACTGAAATTCGACAAGGATTCTAAAAATATAACTTTTTTACGTACGTAAGTAGTTTTTTAAATATGTAGCTAGCTCAAACTGAAGTCTGACCATATATATATATATATATATATATATATATATATATATATATATATATATATATATATATATATATATATATATTATATATATTATATATATATATATATAATTATTAGTTAATAATTAAAAACAACCATGAAAAACATAAAAAATAAATAAATAAAACTAAATACACACATATGCTTTACTAATTATATTAATATTTTTATTTTTTAAATTTTTCATGCGATAAGTTGAAACCAAATTACCCCATACACTACACGTAATACATTTTACAGAAAGTTTGTATGGTTAGACTCGAATCCCGCAGTAGCGAGTACCAATAACAATCATTAATTTATATACCTCCACTTATTGATGTAATAATAATAATAATAAAAGATTTTCAATAATATAGTTCCAGCTAGAGAGCAAGATGGTGAGATATTCATAGACACTCTACATAGGCCTTTTCTGCTTACCAAATCGATATATACATTTCTTTCGATTAAATCGCTCCCAGAAGTGTGTTTTTAAAAGAAAACGAGTGATATTATAAAGTGTATTTGCTTATTATCATTCATATTTAACTGTATCGTCTACACCTACCTCCACACTTCATTATATATAATATATATATATATATATATATATATATATATATATATATATATATATATAATATATATATATATATATATATATATATATATATATATATAACACGCTCGCGTGTGTGTGTGTTTATGTGTGCACACGCGCTGTAGATCTCTGTAGAAAACTACAGTTATCTGTAGGAAAAAAAAAATAACTGGTTTCCCGCAGCAACTTTTTCCTGCTACTTTAATAGAAATAAAAAAAAAATGATCAAAAAAAAAAAAAAAAAAAAAAAAAATGAATTTAAAAAAAAAAAAAAAAAAAATTTTTTCCTAAGAAACATTTTCCTTGAGCCATGTGACCGGAGTCCCATAACCCCACTTAAATGGTACCTGTCCCAATTTTTCTTTAAATAATAATGTGTCACTACCTGTTTAGATATAATATGATCTTTAACATACTCTATTTTGAATAAAACATATATATATATATATATATATATATATATATATATATATATATATATATATATATATATATATATATATATATATATATATATATATATATATATATATATATATATTCCAGTTAATAGAATTAAGAAACCTTACAATGAAGCTTTAAAACGTTAGAATGAATCAAAAAATATTGTTTAATAATAATAATAATAATAATAATAATAATAATAATAATAATAATAATAATAATAATAATAATAAAAATATTCTGTTTTCCTTTACTTTAAAATTAATCACAATTTATGTATTTAAATATCACTGCATTAGTAAAGCAGCTCGCTCCCGCGCTCGCGCGCGTGTGTGTGTTTTCCCTCCGTCACACACACACACACACACACACACAAAAAAAAAAAAAACTGTTAAGCAATTGAAGTTGGTAAAGAATAAAACGAAAGCGGAGTCCATAATTGCATCCAACTCCAGAAGAGATCGAGCTCTCGCTTTAAATCCCTTTAAAAAAAATTCGTACTTGACACAAATATTTTTGGCGGTCATTTAAGTTTCTTGACTTCTTCCTCATAATAATAATAATAATAATAATAATAATAATAATAATAATAATAATAATAATAATAATAATAATAATAATTGGTCCGAAGTCTTGATTTTAAAAAAATGGCCCTTAGGCAAGCTTGCCGTACATTTCCTACATTTTGAATGATATATATATATATATAATATATATTATATATATATATATATATATATATATATATATATATATATATATATATATATATATATATATATATATATATATATATATATAATATATATATATTGAATCAAAAATTAATTTAAAAAAATAAAAATAAAATTAAAATAAAAAATGCGACGAAAAAATTTTCACGTCTTTCTAATTTAAAAAATAAAACTTCATTTCTTTTTGAAATTTCTCAAACTCCGAACACATATGGGAGGAGTTTCCAAGAGAACTGTGTCTCGTACAGTGCGAGTCGAAATATAAATGCCTCCCAAATATAAAATGGTTAATAACTGCACGCTAATATTAAAAGAGGAACGCAAGAGTTGAGAATTTTGCGCTTCCTCATCAACGCGTGGCTGTCTGAGTGAAGAGAGAAGAGGAGAGAAGAGGAGACAAGAGGATGGAGGCAAAGCAAACGCCGGTCGCATCCCTGCCACTTTTTCAAGTGCATTTTATTATCATTAAGACGCATTTCCTCTCTTTCTCGCCATAATACTTATAATGAAAGAAATGCAAACTATTCTATTGTTCTATTCCTTCATTTATGCCATCAAATTCTTTATGCTTCCGGATATATATATATATATATATATATATATATATATATATATATATATATATATATATATATATATATATATATATATATATATATAATATATATATATATATATATATATATATATATATATATATATATATATATATATATATATATATAATAACTTGTTACATGCATTTATGAATCCAATTTTCTAAAAATGGACCCTTTGCAACGCTAGCAAGATCCCAATCATTTTAGGTCTCCGATATAAACTACACAAAAACTTTCCCTAAGTTCTTATATACGAAAAATTTAGTTACAGTCCAAAAATTTTCTCTTAAATTTAATAGAGTTACATGTAGGAAGAGTTATTTCATTTTATTTTTAAATTTTAAAAAATTTTAAACAATTTAAAAAGCCACTTTATAGTTTATAGTTGTTAATTAACAATCGCTACTCATTTTTTTTTTTTTTTTCCTTTAGGACAAATTTTTTTTACTTCAAGCATAACAGAGAAATTGTTGACTACAGATACACGCCCACTTTTATATTCTTCAATGGAGTTAATTAACATTTATTAAGAGGGGAAACGAGTAACTGACAACTCCATAGGAAAAAAAGAAAAATCAATATTTCGAAGAATATAAATATCCCAATTTAAAAATCAAGAAAATAAATTAGTTTTCAAAAACATTCGTTGAGAAAAAGATTAATAATTCTAAGTTCAATTATTCACTAAAGGGGAAGAAAAATATTAAAATATTAAAAATAATTAATCTGCTGTGAAACTTTTTCTACCTTAAGCTGCTGAAGGAAAGGAGAATGGAAGGGTGAGTTACGTCCTTCAAAATAAATCTGACGAAGATAATACTCACGTGTTAAAAATGACGAAAGGGATTTGACTGGTAAGGGAAATGAGGCAAATTAAGAAAAAGAAGAAGAATCGAGAAGAATTTTTCAAAGAATAGAAAATAAAGGCGATAATAAAAGTGAAAAAGGTGTGTGCGCCATTTTGGTTTTTCAACGTCAAAATCATACAAACAAACAAGGCCTCATGGGGGGCCAAGTCTTTTAAATGGACGCCAAAAAATGACATAAGAATAGACAGAAATAAGCGATAATACTTTCTATTATTATTATTATTATTATATTATTATATATTATTACCTTATATATTATATATATATATATATATATATATATATATATATATATATATATATATATATATATATATATATATATATATATATATATATATATATATATATATATATATATATATATATATATATAATATATATATATATATATATATATATATATATATATATATATATATATATTATCGAAGGCTTAATTTGAAAACAAGGAAAAGTCTTAAAAGCTTTCTACACTAAAAAAGAAAAAAGAAAAAAAGAAAAATAAAAAAAAAAAAAAAAAAAAAAAAAAAAAAAAAAAAAAAAAAAAAAATTTAAAAAAAATAAATAAATAAATTAAGATAGCCAAAATATTTTTTGCACACGTTAATGTGTGTAGGTGCCTGCGCGCGCGCGCGTGTGTGTGTGTGCATTTTTTTTTCTTTTAAGGCAAGCAAAATACTTTTGAAAGAAAGGTAAAATTCCCTACTTTGAAGATTGATCAATTTAAAAATGAAAATTTCTTTTAATCTTCGCCCAGGCAAGAAGAGTGATACATAAGAGTATGGCTGCAAAGGATTCGAACATCCCTACATCCGTCAGCTCTAATTTACTCCCGTTAATAGAAAGTTAAAACTGTAAGGACAAAAGGTGAATCGTCTTAAACGTTTAAGACACTCATCACTAAATGGTTTGGTAAAGATTCTGTAATAAGTACTACTACAGTAAAAAGGAAACTGCTTCTGAAATAAGATAGATTTTCGAAGTGTTTGAATACATTGCCAGGATACAGGACCAGCTCTCAACCCCATTACGCAATTTACCAATTGCAACCCCTACCTAACCTTTTACCCTTTTACAGCTTACGGTTACAGAAGGTTCTTTAACATCTCAATTTCATTAAAATTATATTTTAAAACAACTTTCTCTGCATTTTAACCATAAAAACTATTGTACATTTTATGTAATACGCGTGCGCACCTAAACGAACATTCACTGCTGGGAGAGCAACGTAGGAGCAAACTGAATCATGAATTTTTATTCATTTTTTACTAGAGTCACATTATGCACTTTTGTTTCTGAAGAACACAATCAATTATTTTATCACTTTCATCTTTAAGTCTCTCGTTTTCCTGTTCAATGTCAATGCTTGATGGGAAGTGAAAATTCATGAAACTTTATCAAATTAGTTACATTAATTTCAAATTATTTCTTAAATTTTGTTCTCAAGAGCTTTCTGTGACATTATGTTCAACTACGATTTCTTACTTGGCTTAGTGAGCAATAGCACAATACTCTATTTAGTCACTGCTCTCGAACAAGATGAAATAGAAAAATTTGAATTTGTACAGAGGATTGGGATGGTGGCTACAGTAAAAATATCGACAGTTCCTAAGGAATAATATTTCATGTCCAGTTCACTTTAGTTCCTTTTATTGGGATATTTTGTAACAACATCTACATTAGAATATTATTTATTAAAGCCTGGCAATGCACTAATGTAAATTTTTTTTTTTTTTTTTTTTTGTGATTTCGGCAATGGAATAACATCTGCAATGGAAGTGTTACCGTCATTCTTTTACAGGAATTTCCTCCTACAGCCTTTCGAGCTTCAATGGCATTTGCAATGATGATCAAAACACTGCTCGTTAACAAACACTAATTAATTTTCGGAACTAACCATGCAAACAAAATCAAACTCTAGTACACATTATGTTCACTACATAATTTGAAGCGTACTGTTCCATCTACTTTACGAATCCGTGGGTTGTATTAGTTAACTGTCAAAGTTTTACTTATAAGTTTTAAGTTCAAGTTAATCAAATACAGAGCTTTTGAAACAAGTAGGATTAACTCGAATTCTTCGACGCTTAGTTAAAATATTTGTTGCCTACTTCCGAGATTAAAGGTTTCTTTTATATGATTATAACAGAAGGTACAATTAATATTTTAAAAAAAGGAACTTAAAAACAAATGTAAATAAAATGTAGAAATTTACACTCATTTAGCTCATACATATGGATATCTAGCACGTCACTAATATATATCACTGGTCAGCATGAAATTTTGTTTTGACACGTTATGGTGTTTTTAGACGTATTTTCGACGCTGACTCCAAATCTGTTATCGCTTTTCCACTATCACGTATAGTTTTTGTGCAATGACAAATTACATATTTAAAACCATTTAATAAAAATGCTAAACATACATGCGCATACAATGGAAACATGTTCTTTCTTGGTTACCATGGAGACTGTCTTCGTTCGTACATTTGTTTGTTTGAGCTGATGAAAGACTGTGATTGACGACTCAAGTCTATAGCGTACGTTGAAGATTTCACGTCGTTTGGCTATTTGTGTTTGGCACTAGTATAAAATATGGCTTCGCGTTCATGTGTAAATGATACAGATATATTTTGTTATATTTGTGTACGTTACGTCGTTGTAAAGCTGAATGATTTAGTGCGCAATTTGTATTTGTCAAAACACAAAACTGAACTATTACAGACTATGTTAAGCGTGGTTACTATGCGTATTTCGGTGTGCAGTTAGGTGATCAAGATCAAAAATTGGCACCTAATACAGGATGATAAAAAGTGTGTTCAGGCGTTAAGACTTTGGGGTAAAGGTAAGAAACCCTCCATGCCCTTTGCTATTCCAATGGTTTAGAGAGAACCCAAGAACCACTACGATGATTATTATTTCTGTTTGACAAATGTACGTAGTTATATTGTAAAAAACATGAAAAATATATTATATCCAAACTTACCCTCCGCAGTCCGACCTGCACCTCATATTAAATCACCATCTGTTCCGTTTCCACCCTCGTTACTAGAGACGGACTATGAGTCACACGATGAATCAATATTAGATGAATGTAGTGATGGAAATGAAGATTATACTTGCGAGGAAGATGACAGTAGCTCTTCAACATTCAACCAGAATGAGCTGAATGATTTAGTGCGCAATTTGTATTTGTCAAAACACAAATCTGAACTTCTTGGCTCTTGGTTGAAAAGGAAACATATGTTATAACCAGGAACAACATTTGGATGGTATAGATATCGCGAAAGTGAATTACTTGCATATTTTGTGGAATAAGTTGACCTGGTGTACTGCAATAAAGTTCAAGGCCTAATGACATATTTCGGAATAAATAATCATCAGCCCTCAAAATGGAGACTGTTTATAGATTCGAACAAACGAAGCTTAAAAGGTATGTTACTTCATAATGGTAATGTACAGTCGTCAACAGAAGTTCGTTCCTATTAAGCTGGAAATAAATATTTATTTATTTAAGTCCCGCTCAATGTTTTTATTTTCTTTTTATTCAAAATAGAGCTTTTATGAAATGATTTCCATTTTATATAAATATTTATTTCCAGCCTAATAGGAACGAACTTCTGTTGACGACTGTACATCCATCAATTCCTGCGGCACACACTGTACATTTAATAGAAACATACAAAAATATTGCATTTATGCTAGAGAAAGTCAAATATAATGATTGCAGATGTTTCTGTTGCACATTTGAAGATTATAGACATGGTATTAGTACTTCAGGCTGGATGCACAAAATAACCTTTTTTTCTATGCGAATGGAATAGTCGTAACAACAAAAATCACTAAAAAAGGAAACAGTGGTTCCCACAGAAAACTATTACTCCTGGTACCTGAAACGTACTCCACGAACCGCTTGTTGATCCCTCAAAAATTAAATTAGGCATATGAAACAATTCCTGAAAGCCCTCGACAAGGACAGTGCTTGCTTACAGTATGTGTGTCAGAAATTCTCTTCTATTAAATTTAAATCTAAAATTAAGGAGAGACTATTGGAAGAATCTCAAATCCGCTAGTTGAAGTATGACCAAACATTTGATTCTACAATGACAAAATGCGAATTAGAGGCATGGAAGTGTTATAAAAATTGTTACTGAGAGATTCCTCAGGAATACGAAAGATGCAAATTACAAAACATTGGTAGAAAATATGCTAGAAAAAAAATGAAGGCTCTTAGTTACCACAAGAGTATTAAATTACATATATTGCACTCGCATTTGGAGTATTTTCCTGCAAATCTTGGGAGCCGTTTCCGAGGAGCAAGGTGAAAGGTTCCATCAAGATGTAAAATATTTAGAAAAAAGGTACCAAGGCAAACATAATTATGCAAACATAATTGGTGACTACTTTTGGATGTTAAAAAGGAAAACAAGATCCGAAGCTGGTTCAAGTGTACACAGAACCACAAAACTAAAATTTCCAGTCATAATTGGTAAGTTTATTAATATTGTAAACAATATGTTGTATTTTTTAGAAAGAAATCACGATTTGTACTATATGTGTTATAACCTATTGAAAAGATATGTAGTATTTTGCTACAATAAATGTTCCA
The DNA here is from genome assembly GCA_009176605.1 of Armadillidium nasatum. Lineage (NCBI taxonomy): Eukaryota > Metazoa > Arthropoda > Malacostraca > Isopoda > Armadillidiidae > Armadillidium > Armadillidium nasatum. The sequence continues at coordinate 83,625 of SEYY01000778.1, forward strand.
GTCATATAACCTAATTTTATCACTGACGTCAAACATATTTCATGTTACGTACATTCGTGCAATTTGCGTCAAACCCTTACGTGATGCGAACAAATTAATATCATTTTAGGAATCAGAACAGAAAATACTTATAGGAACACCAATTATTTCAAAAATAATTTTTTCTCGAAAATTCAGGAATAATATATATATATATATATATATATATATATATATATATATATATATATATATATATATATATATATATATATATATATATATATATATATATTATATATATATATATATATATATATAATAAATAAATGAGCCTCAGAGATCCTTATTGAGCAGATTTCGTTGCCAAATTTTTCATTTTTTTATGGTAATTTAATTACGTTAGCAAAATAAAAGTGCAGTGGCCTCCCCCTTCCCCATCTCTCCCCAAACACAAACACAAACACACACACACACACACACATATATATACATATATATATATATATATATATATATATATATATATATATATATATATATATATATATATATATATATATATATATATATATATATGGAAAATGTTTGTTTAAAGATATTAAATTCTGTGTTAGGTATTCTGTGTCACGCACGTTTAGACAGAATTTTGTGCTACGAATAATAATGTATAAGAACAATGAGGAATTTTTTTCACATTATAATAACTATATTAATTCTGCATAGGAATTTTTCTTTTATTTTAATTATACAATATTTAATAACTACTTTAATTCTTGTTGTCCTTTATATATATATATATTATATATATATATATATATATATATATATATATATATATATATATATATATATATATATATATATATATATATATATATATATATATATATATATATATATATATATAAACAATTAATTCATAATTTAACGACTTTACAGATTTATTAAAATGAAAATTTACTTCTGAATCAAATAAAATAAACTTACTAAACAAAAGGTAATTGCCAATTTTTTCGGGGGGGGGGGAAGAGGTCACAATACTTTTATCTTACAAGACAATGCTAAAAGTTATTAATATTTACTTTTATACTGTTAAAAAATGGCGTCGTTCTGCCCACTGCAAAAAAAAAAAAAAAAAAAAAAAAAAAAAAAAAAAAAAAAAAAAAAAAAGTGGCTATTAAGTAGTTAATAAACACGGTAATATCACTGCATCATCAAAATTTTACTATAAACTAAATAAATAAACAAATAACTCGATTATGCATCAAATTTCTATTATTAACAAACTACTTACAACATAATTATGGTCCTTGTCTAGAAGATACTCCAGTTGATGTAAGATAAGTAGCTTTACACTTTTATTTAAAAAAAATTTTAATTTTTTATTTACTTTTATTATTTTATTTGTAAGTTAGGGCAATCCTATCGCTGGTCGTTAGGCGTACAATTACCCATTAAGTCAAGGTTAGGTTAAGTCGAACTAGTTTGTTGAATCTAAGTACTAATTTTTTCCTAATTACTTAGCAACGTTACGACCGGAAAAAAGTGGGAACATCTTCTACACAAGGTCCATAATCATAATTGCTAATCTTTAAAATCTTTACAATGGAAAGCATATACGCAATCCAAAAATAAATATTGTTTGGAACAGTGCACTGCTGAAATACTGCACCTTTCAGGATTTTTACCATATCTTTTGAAATATATATATATATATATATATATATATATATATATATATATATATATATAATATATATATATATATATATATATATATATATATATATATATATATATATATATATATATATATATATATATATATATATATATATATAGGCCAGACTCCAGATTGACATGACTTTTTAAAAAAAAAACTACGAAACGTAGTGAAAAATAAATTACATTTTTAGATCCTTGTCGAATTTCAGGTAGGAAAAATTGGGAAATAAAAAAAAATCCTTATAAAAATTAAAAATAAGTAAAGTTTACTTATTTTTATCTGTGGAGAGCATCGTACGCCTGGCAAGGTACGTTTTTTTTCAATTTTCTCGAAATTGGAAAAAATGGAAAATACCCCCAAATCGTCTACAGTATCATCATCACTCACGGGTCGGGGGGTACGGGGGGCAGAGCCCGCCTTAGACATACGATCATCAAAACACCAAATTTAAGTTTGTTACGTCATCAGTTGTTGTTTGTTACGTCATCAGTTGTCGTACAAAATCATTTTTTATTATTTTTTTATTTATTTTTTTGCAAATATTTTACACTTTTCCTAACTAAAATTCGACAAGGATTCTAAAAATGTATTTTTACTTTTTTTTTAAAAATCATGTCTAATCTGGAGTCTATATATATATATATATATATATAATATATATATATATATATATATATATATATATATATATATATATATATATATATATATATATATATTATATATATATATATATTATATATATATATATATATATATATATATATATATCCTAAAAGGCTATAAACTTGTCTAAAAATAAAATATCGAACCTTGTTAAATTTTATAATCTTGGTTCAGCTCTTCCACTAATAATAATAATAATAAAAAGAAGAAGAAGAATGAATTTTTAACGAGTTTTTAAGGAGATGTAATAATAAAAGGAATGTCAAAAACTTCTTAAAAAAAAAAAAAAAAAAAAAAAAAAAAGTTTCATTTTCCATTTCAAAATTCTATTTCCTCTACAGTTGTTTCTACGAAGACTGATGAAAAAAAATTGTGAGAGAGAGAGATGAGAAAGAGAGAGAGATGAGAAAGAAAAAGGTGCCTGAGAAAGGGAGGGAGGGAGGAGACAGAAAATAGAGCGAGGGAAAAGGAGGGAGAGTGAGAGAAAGGCAGGGAGGAGAGAGAGAAAGGAGCGAGAGAAAGGGAGGGAGGGAGAGGGAGAGGGAAGGAGGAGAGAGGGAAAGGGAGGGAGGAGATAGAAAAAGGAGCGAGGAAAGGAGAGAGAGAATAGAGAGAGAGAGAGAGAGAGAGAGAGAGAGAGAGAGAGAGAGAGAGAGAGAGAGAGAGAGAGAGAGAGAGAGAGAGAGAGAGAGAGAGAGAGAGAGAGAGAGAGAGAGAGAGAGAGAGATATATATATATATATATATATATATATATATATATATATATTATATATATATATATATATATATATATATATATATATATATATATATATATATATATATATATATATATATATATATTATATTATTTTTTTATTTTTTTTTTTTTATTTTTTTTTTTTTTTTTAATACTCTAACACCATATCCCGCAAATGCAGGTGGTGTCGGCTGCAGAAACTTCATATTCCTGCAGCCGTAACTTGGAAAAAAAAAAAAAACTGGTTTAAAAGGTTCCCAGCCTTTAGAACCAGGCGAAGAATAATTCCTCATTTGTTCTGACTACATCGAAATCCCAATCCTTTTCTACCAGAAGTTATCTAGAAGTTTCAATAAAAATTTTATTGCTTCAAGGACGATTTTGATTTAAAAATTATTTAAAAGACCTCTTCCGAAAATTTTGTTGCTTCACATATGATTTTGATATATATATATTACATATATATATATATATATATATATATATATATATATATATATATATATATATATATATATATTATATATATACTATATATATATATATATATATATATTATATATATATATATATATATATATATATATATATATATATAGTATATATATATATATATATATATATATATATATATATATATATATATATATATATATATATATATATATATATATATATATATATATATATATATATATATATATATATATATATATATATATATATATATATATATATATATATATATATATATATATATATATATATATATATATATATATATATATATATATATATATATATATATATATATATATATATATATATATATATATATATATATATATATATATATATATATATATATATATATGGCCTTAGCTATAGAGGTAAAAGTAAATTATCGCAAACATTCCAAGACACAAACTAAAATTGTTACATATGACAAGCATTTTTGTTTGCCAAAACTTTAGCGAGATTAGGTAAGAAGAACACGTGACTCATTTGAAGCAGTTTTAAAAAATTTGAAAATATTAGTTTCTATAGACAAATATTGGTTATTTCGTACTCCAAAATTTCGCAGATACTGTCGATTCTTTAACACTGGGATATCTGTGCCTATACTTTTATAAAATTTGCAAAATACTGTTTTCCCCCCTTATTTTCGGTGAGTAATTTGTCATTATCTTCCAATAATTTTACTTCTCGTTTCGCTACATCGTTTACAACTATATAGTCTGTTTAAAATTTGTAATTCTTTTAAGAAATCTTCATTGCTATTCCATTCCGATGGATGTTTACTCAAGAAATTTGTGTTTATAGAAAATAGCTCAAGGAATACTTTGGATTTCTAGTTAATGAAGAGATCTATGCCCTTACTGAGATATTTATCTAACGCCTTGGTTTGAAGTGTTATCTTTTTAACGCTTTCTTCAGAAACATCGAGATTTTTCCTATTTTTTTACCATCAGTAGTTTTGCTTCAGCTGAAACATTTATGTCATAAAAGAATAAGGCGGCTAATTCAGGTGACAGATACCACAAATGGTTGCAAATTTTTTGCAAGGGTGATTTTGTTGATTACCTTATTTATATCCTTATACAAATAAAGGTTAAATAGATCTTTAAAGTGGAGCTTCTGTAGCAATAGGCGAACGAATCCGGGTCTTGACGCACAGACAAACATTTAACAGACACACATCTCTAATATTATTTATTTTATTTTGGGAGATTTTTAATTGATTTTAGAAAATGAAAAATTTGAGGCAATATATGGCTTTAGCCATCCATCTGACATTATGAATAGCTCCTGGGATCCTGAATGATATACTTCGAGGAGACTCAAAAGGTAGAGTGATTGACTCAAGTGCTTGAGGGCGCCGGTTCGATTCCACTTGGGGATCCTAGGTATTAATACTATCTAGAAAAGTTCCTCTCCTCGAATAGGGCAATGCCCGTGAGATGTGAACATTTTATTTAAAAAAGGGGGGAATTGCCGTAAGTTCAACAAGTTCCCTGTAATCTTCTCGAACCTGTTTTCCTTTAAGAGTTCTCAAAGAAAACTCAAGATCTTCAATATTTGACAGCTTGTCTTTGATGTATGTGTCCGTTATACCTGGTGTGAATTTAGATTTATTAATTACGGAATTTTCTTTGAATTTTTTAGATATGGAAATATTTGGTCCAAAAGATTGGCAAACTACAGAATCGAAAACTGTCTTCAAAATAATTTCATAGATATGGTAAATACAGCATATCTCTATTTAATTTTTATTCTAGTAATACACAAGCATTTTGAATCGACCTGTGCTTGCAGCTGTTGTATCAAAACCAAGTGCTTGGACTTTCTCTTTGATTTTCCACCGTTCTAGTAACTTGTGTATGACATCAGCTTGGTGCTGTCCGCTATCTAAAGTAATCGAAGATATTCCGATTAATCGCTCAAACAAACCACAAGTTACAATTATTGGAAGCCTGTCTACATGTTCCGGGTGAGTAATATTTGTTATAATATTTCCACCCCAGTGCACCTTAATATACGGTAAGTTGAGTTTGGTAAACTTTTCAAACATCTTTGTTGCTATTTCACGTTCCACGACATTGTGATATAGAACTTCGGTTTATAATAACTATGTTGTTCAGGTCATGATCTAGGGCTTCCACTGTTGCTGTTAATATCCTAACAGCATCACGTTCACTAACTTTGCACTTATCAAGTGTGTACCAACTAACTTATCTGTTATTAGTTGTACTTTTGCTCTTTTCATTTGTTTGGAAACGCTGAGTTTATGTGTAAGACTTGCATCAGATGGCAAAGGCTTATCGTTTGTAGAAAGTTCTTCCATTTCAATAACATTTTCTGTAAATGAATACGAATCACCTCAATGTTTCTTCTCCTAATTGGAAAATATTGAAGAAAACGGTAAGTTGGTGTGGAAAACTTTTAATACGTCCACTAATAATAATAATAATAATAATAATAATAATAATAATAATAATAATAATAATAATAATAATAATAATAATAATGCATTTTAAAATTTTCCGTAACGTGAACAAATGTTTATCTTGCAACGATTTTCCTTTGAGCCATCGCGATCTTTTGTTTTCTTCTTCTATTTGACGAATAACTCGTTTCATTTCTTTTTCAACCAAGAAATAATCTATACCAATCATTGACCCTTCTCTGCCTTTCTTCTTCAAACTAAAGATAATCTGACGGTCTTCTTCGTTGGACACAATTTGAAGGGCGTCAGCATGGGAGATATCAAAAAGATCATCCAATATTTTCACGAAATCATTCTCTCGAGATTTCCGACGCTCAGACTTCCATTTGCAATTCTTTTGAATCGCTTTAATTTCTTTATATAATGCTTCCAGTTTTTCAACACTATGTCGAAGTTTACTGTCAAAACACCTCAACCTTTTTGACAACGAGATGAGCAGTCGAACGTAAATCTAGATTCACTTCACTTGTATTATAAAATAAAACTCTTAAAAACCTGCCCATTCGAAGTTAATTTGGGACTCACTATTTGTCTATCAATATGCCTTAATTGAAACAGATCGTCAGATTGTCTCGGTTTCCATTTTTAATTCTTTAAATCACACAGCAATGACAGCATATGCCCAAGATAGTAATTACCATTATTTTTTCGTACGATACTGATGACGGAGACTCAATTCAGTATCCCAACCCACTTACGCAGCTTGAGACTCAAATTCACAATCACTGCGCAGACACCGAATAGTGATTACTGACTTATAATCTTGTGCTACTTCGGCTCTTAAAAAAATTTAGGTCTTCTGTTAATTAATATTATTATTTACAAAAAAAATTTTAAAACTATTCTGATGGTGACTATATTTGCTATTTTTCTGATTTTAACAATTTTTAATAATTTTGGGTTCGTTCAGATAAAATTTTAAAATAAACCCTAAAATAATAATAATAATAATAATAATAATAATAATGATAAATAATTATATTAATGATAAATACAAGTGAAAATAATAATAATAATAATATAAAATAATAATAATAATAATATATATATATATATATAATATATATATATATATATATATATATATATATATATATATATTATATATATATATATATATATATATATATATATATATATATATATTATATATATATATTTTTTTTTTTTTTTTTTTTTTTTTTTTTTTTTTTTTTTTTTTTTTTTTTTTTTTTTTTGTAAAAAAAAAAAAAGGTTTTTTAAATTGTTTGAAAAAAAAAAAGTTTAGAAGACCTATAAATCTTAAAAAAAGTTTTATGAAGCTTTCTTTCAACTGTAAGGAATGCTTTTTGCACATTAAGTAACATCTTATTTCAAAAAAAATAAAATTAAAAAAAAAAATATTTTTTTTTTTGAAGCTTAAATTGGCGAGAGGCGTTGACTTTAAATTGGTAATATAAAATTTAAAAACTAAAATAAGTTTGGTATATATATATATATATATATATATATAATATTATATATATATATATATATATATATATATATATATATATATATATATTATATATATATATATATATATATATATATATATATATAATTGGTATTTAAAATAAATAAAAAAATAATGAAAAATAATAAATATACCTAAAAATTCTTGACAGCTTTTATTTTAGCCTTTTTACTGCTAGACTAACCTGCTAAAATAAATATTTAAAAAAAAAATTTTAAGTTTTTATTTTTTTTTTTAAATAATTATTAATAATTTAAATATAATTTAAACTTGAATAAACCATAAAAATGGTAGTAAACTGATCTTTTAACTAAGATACAAGAGGGTACACGAAACGGAAAAGGTTCAAGAAATATCTTAAAATAATAATTATATAAGGCAAATTTTTCTATTTTTCTTGCGTGTGGGTCAATAAGCCATCTAGATTATAATATATCGTTCATTTCTAAGTGAATTCATGCTATTTTAACATAAGGTATACAAGACAAAATTTAGAGGTCTTTTAACTTTAAGTCAATTTACTTAAGTCTTAACAATTTTAGGTTTCTTTCTTTCAAGATTACTGTACAAATGATAAAAATTAATAATGAAGATTATGAAAGACAAAAATCTAAAAAACGAAGACAATCTAAAAAGAAAAAAAAGAAAAATCTAATAGACAAAATCTAAAAAAAAAAAAAAAATTTTTTAAACAAATAAAAACTAAGACAAAAATCTAATAAAAGACATCTAAAAAACTAAGACAAAATCTAAAAAGACTGACAAAAATCTAAAAAACGAAGACAAAATCTGAAAAAACTAAGAAATTCTAAATTTCGTACGATTCCTTCTTCAGAATTATGTAGTTATTTTCTAATATAAATAAGTGTCTAGTTTTCATATATTTAATTCAAATATACATTTTTTTCTGTAGAGCAGACCCATAAAACTACAAACTTACTAATAACTTACACCGTTATGAAAATATAATCTAAATTAATAAGACACAAACACAAAAAGATTTCCACCACTTCAACGTAAGAAAACAAACCAGTTCGATACTAATTACTTTTTTTTTTTAAACCGAAAACCAACCAACCAACAAATTCAAAAATTTTTCCTGTGCAGCCTCCTGCACCATAACCACGGAAATGAGAATTTGTGAGAGACCGTCGCCTTAAATAAAATAAAAAAAAGATGCCACAAAAACTCAGATCAAGTTCGGAGTCGAGGGTGAGATCAATTAACAGTGACTATGACTCTAAAATCTAACTTGGCAAACTTGAATATTTTTGACACCTTTAATGAGGGAACTGTACAACTGTAAATTATTCCTAATTATAATGATAGGTTTTAGATTAAGATTCAAAGCAAGATAAAAGTTAAAAAAAAGTTAATAATAAAAGTTTCACGGTCCGTAAACTTTATTGTTGATACAGGCCTCGAGATACAATAAAAAAAAAATTAATACCGAATTTTTACGAAAACAAAAGTAATATATATATTAATATAAATATATATATATATATTATATATATATATATATATATATATATATATATATATATATATATATAATATATATATATATATATATATATATATATATATATATATATATATATATATATATATATATATATATATATATTATATATATATATATATATATGAGGTGTTAGTACTTACGTAATTACTGTGATGGTTGAAATTCGGTCAAGCGGATGCTCGCCATATTTACGAGAAGAATTTTCTAATCTCTTCTCTTTTTTTGACTTTCATTAATAATAAAACAAAATTTCTCTTCACAATTTCACTATTAATAAAAATATCTGAAAGTTAAAAAATAAAAAATAATAAAAACCATTATTTTCATGTATAATAATAATAATTTACAAGAAAGTACATTTATATTTAAAAGGATTGTTTTTAGCACTTTTTTCTGCTTTGCAGAGAAAGAAGACTCGCTAATGTGTGCGTATGTGTACTGTGTGTAGGTGTGCGCGCGCGCGCGTGTGTGTGTGTGTGTGTGAAATATGATGAAAGAAAAATCAACCGATTAAAAGTACAATCATCTACACTCGAATAACTTTAGCCTACCTAACCTGCACTAGGAAAGTTTTTTTATTTTTTATTTTTTTTTTGAAAGAACGCCTTACTAAAAAAAAAAAAAAATTCTTAAGTTTTCATTTCAAACTGAAAACAAAAAGAAAACAATGTTTCCCATAGTGTCGACATGAAAAAGATATTTACGAAACTTTTTGGAAGATATTAATATTTTATGCCTGCAAATTATTTTTCTGCAACAAAACATATTTGAGAAACAAAATAAGCTTCCCAAATATTACTTCCAAGTTTATTCCTAGAATCTAGAAAAAAACCAGTGGTAATAGGACGGTAACTACACTTAACAACAGAATGATGATAATCAACCCCCCACCCCCACCCCCCACTAAACCGAAATTGCCTAAGTTAAAGGTCTCGAATTCCGTAAGACGAAGAACGTCCTAATTACATTACCTAGGATTATATAAACCTTTCTAACAGGGATTATACCTCCGAACCAAAATTTATAATCCTAATAATGGGCCTATAAGCTAATAATATATTTATTAATATTTTTTACTCAATGATGATTAATATTAAAAACATATGTTCGAAATATGAGTCATAAGATCTTACTGATACAGGTGTATATATATATATATATATATATATATATATATATATATATATATATATATATATATATATATATATATATATATATATATATATATATATATATATATATATAATATATATATATATATATATATATATTTTTTTTTTTTTTTTTTTTTTTTTTTTTTTAATTTAATTTCATTTTTTTTTATATATAAAACTGTAGTTATTTAGAAGGAAAATTATATACTATTGAGATCCATTCCCAAATTCTGAATTATTGTAAACAATATAGTAAAATATATGAGAATTTAATTTAGGTATATAGAGAATTAAAAGTATTTGAAAATGATTAAACTTTTATTAAACCTGTAAGCTTCTTCATTCTAAAGTGTTAAAATTAAAAGCATAATTCTAGTTATTTTTGCATTTCACAAACATTGAGAGTTTCAAAATTGTTGTCAATCAATCAACATTCTGTTGGAGTGAAAGACTTTTCCTGTGAAGCTGAAGATTCTTTTCACAGGAGCAGAAGATGCTGGGGTAGTCAGATATTTCTGTGAGAGCTTTGCCAGTGTTGGAAACATCTCCATGATTTTTCCAATACTTCTGTACATCCCTTCAGAAATACAATGTTGATTGAAATATTTATTTATTTCAATATTTAATGTGTTTCCTGTATTTGGTATGCGTCTGTCGAGTTTTGACCTGAGGAGACTATAAAGATGAACAATTTTCTCTTTGGTGGAGGATTTCCTAAACTTTTTCCTGGTAAAACCTCTGATAACGCAATAACAATATTAGTAGCTTTCGAAGCTCTGAAAATGAACTGTGATATCGCTAATGTGGAACCCATTCTGTTATTTTATCTCTGTTATTCTGTTAACTTATCTGAACTGTGATTTCGCTAATGCGGAACCCATTCTGTTATTTTATCTCTGTTATTCTGTTAACTTATCTATCACGCTTGTGAATTGATAAAAAAAAAAAAATTTATATTCTCATCCAACTGATGATGCTTTTGAGTGGATATTTTTAGTCCAAAACCCAGTGAACAATTATATTTTGAATGCATTTGATAAAGATGATACTTAATTTCTTAAACATAAGAGATATTTAAGCTTGATGAAAAAGAATACTGCAGTGAGAATAGTCAGATGCATTCTCAAACAATTCAAAAGTTTCTCGCCTTTCTTTAAGAATATTTCAGTTTTATGTTCCATCTACGATCTGTAGCAAATGCTCTTTCTGAAAACACAAAGCTTTTCAGCCTCCGTTTCTCATATAATTCCATCCAGAATGATTTTTGCATGACTCCTCCCCTCAGGAGTTCAATGTCTCTATCGTGATTACAAATGATCGTGTGAGATCCTTAAATCTAAGGCTAATGAGTAGTAATGACCAAGATTGCATTCCTCTTGGTGTTCTAGGGGAGTCTGAGCCTGAGCAGTCGCGTGTCCTCGTTCGACTCTACTCTCTGTGCATCAATATTAATAGCTTTTTTTTTCATTTCTCAATTCTGGAAGCACGCATTTGTTAAGCCGATCCAAAGGAGGGGTAGCCACTCTGATCCTTCAAACTATTGTTCTATACATTCACGTAAGTTGTCCAAAATCTTTGAAACTCTGCTCAAATTTCACTTCCTTGATCATCTAGAGGAGGAGTGGGCAACCTTTTTCAGAGTACGTGCTAAAATCGGCGAAATCTCTGACACAAAAATTTTTCTATGTAAAACCAAAAGCTTTAAAATAAATAACTTCAGTTA
>SEYY01000779.1:10000-12500 GCA_009176605.1 Armadillidium nasatum
TTCCCAGATCATTTTTATCATTACTTTTTGTACTCGAGTGCAAAAAGTAATTAATTTTCATGTAGAGGTTGGTTTTTTTTTTAACATTGATTTCAGAAAAGTCCTGAGTGCTTCCTAACACAGCGATTAACTTCGTTCAAAACTTTTATATACCTACTTACAAATATACTAATTTTTTGTACTTTGGTCATAATTACTCCGGAAGAGCAACTTAAAAATAAATCTTTTGAATTGACATTTATAATCTTTTACTCAAAAGAGAGAGCTTTAGTAGAAAGCATAAAAATCAAATCAAATTTATTTTAAAAATAACTCTCTGAATACTTTTATTATTATTATTATTATTATTATTATTATTATTATTATTATTATTATTATTATTATTATTATTATTATTATATAATTTGGATAGTAAGGGGGTCCTTGCTCGTCCCAGGGCTATTTGTTTTATTTTTAACTCTTAAAATGATGAGGCAAAAAATTTAAAAAAAAAATATGACAAATAAAAAATTAATTAAAAATAACAAATAAAATAATTAAAATTTAATATAAACCCCATTTTTAAAGGTAAACTAAAATGTCTTCATATGATAAAAACAAAATTGTAATCTTTAGAGAGGAGATAAAATTTTAAAGTTTTCAAAGCTCAATTCATAAAATTTTAACTTTGAAAAAAAAAAAAATAAAAAAATTAGCTCAGAAAAATTAATATTTTAGCATAGGTCTAGTACAGTGGAATATTATATTAGAAATATATTTGAGTTAAGATGGACAAAATTCAATATTTAATTAAAATAAAGAATTAGTTATAGAATTAGTGGTTCCTTACCATATTTTGCTTGTTCAAGTGCTGCTAAAACTTTCTCCAAACATTGCCTTGTAGGGTTACCCAATCTTCCGTAAAGACCCAACTTTCCGTACTCAAAACCCTGAAATGTCCATATATATATATATATATATATATATATATAATATATATATATATATATATATATATATATATATATATATTATAATATTATATATAATATATATAATATATATATATTATATATATTTATAATATTATTATTTATATATTTATATTTATTTATTTTATATTATTTATATTATATATTATATTAATATAATATATATATATATAATATATATATAATATATATATATATTATATATATATATATATATATATAATATATAATATATATATTATATATATTATATATATATAATATATATATATATATTATATATAATATATAATATATATATATATTCATGAACAATCGTTTTACTCGTTTATCTGCGATAGCTTCTTGTTTATAAGTGCTTGCCAAACAAATTGGTGGAACGACAGCATTGGAGAGCCACTGTTCTGGTTCTTGATTGAAATGAATTGCCGTCGTTGAGAAGGAAAAGTCATTCTCGAGGAAGTCGTCGAAGGAGGGAGAAGAATTATGGTTATGAAAACCGTTCGTAGTCATTTTCTCTCTAAAATTATATATATATATATATATATATATATATATATATATATATATATATATATATATATATATATATATAATATATATATATATATATATATATATATATATATATATATATATATAACTGTGTGTGTAACCCAACATAAAATTCATAAGAACTGATTGAAAGCTAAATTCAGACCCAAATCAAAGGCTGATATTTCCCGATACACGTCGTTTAAAACTTGTGCTCCAAAGAATACATAAATCATTGTAGGCCTTATAAGGCTTATGTTATCCCACAGGGAATCCCTATCTAATTTAGTCAGAATTGATTTGAATTGAATCGTAAAAGTGAAGGTGAAAAGCAAAGCTAAATGTAAGAGAGGAGTAGATTTGAAATGTGTGAAAGAATGAATAGTATATAAAAATGAAAAAGAGTTGAAAAGAACAGCTGAGGCGTCGTTGATGAAAAGTAGGAAAAGAGTAAAAGATAAAAATAAATCTTGCTGAAGAAAACCAAAATTGACAGAAAAGAATGAAGTCGTTCCATCAACAACTGCAAATAGGAAATTATTTGTGAGAAAACTAAACATTGTGGGTTAAGTGAGGAGAAATGCAAAATAAAGAATTGGAGCTTAGAAAGCATTCTATACACCTGTCATATCATATTAGGTCAGAAGCTTTAATTATGTCACGAGCCATTTATATATATATATATATATATATATATATATATATATATATATATATATATATATATATATATATATATATATATATATATATATATATATATATATATATATATATATATATATATATATATAATCGTTTATAGATATTCAGTTATATTTTATAATAATAGTCCCCAAGAACAGAAGTTCAGGGATAAGTACTTTAGGAGAGCAAATCACCATTTTTACTTTAAGCTTCGATATCCATACTGATGGACAGGAGAAAAAGAGTATAAGAGGTAAATATAGATTCGATTATCTTAGACAGAATACAGATAAGAGCTATAGTTCGAT
>SEYY01000779.1:22500-30000 GCA_009176605.1 Armadillidium nasatum
AGGGTGGGCATTCAGTTTTACAGTAGAATCTTGCACTCGACTATCCATTGGATCTTTCCATACTCGTTACACCAACCACTAGAGCAAAATAAAAAAATAAATAAAAAATCACCACCCTCATATTACTAATGAATCTTTAACTCACTCTCTCATCGCCATCACCCAGCACTACCCTAATAAAATACGAACACATAATAACATATCGTACCTTAACACCAAGACCCAATTCTCTGAGTTACCCCTCTACCTCCTCCGAAACACCGGACAGACAGGAAAGAATTATGCTTGACCAAATTTCGCACAGGACATCATCTTTCCTTCAAAGAAACAGCACAGATTTAACTAAGTCCTAAACTTGTACAATCCCAAATGGTCATTACCCTCTCACGAAACAAATGTACAACTTTTAATATCCGCAGGTCACAGACAAACGAATAACATCAAAAAAATTGGTGATCTCTGGCCCTGCCAGTCGCGGTTGCAACACTCTTTTGGGTCGCTCGTTTCTCGTACGATTTTTAATTGCAATAATAATAATAATAATAATAATAATAATAATAATAAAATAATAATAATAATAATTAATAATAATAATAATAATAATATATAATATATAATATATAATATATAATATATATATATATATATATATATATATATATATATATATATATATAATATATATTATATATATATATATATATATATATATATATATATATATATATATATATATATATATATATATATATATATATATATATATATATATATATATATATATATATATATATATATATATTATATTATATATATATATATATATAATATATATATATATATATATATATATATATATATATATATATATATATATATATATATATATATATATATATATATATATATATATATATATAGGTCTATAAATATAAGTTAGCAACGAAATCAACAATATCCCAAAATGTGATGTACAGTACATATATATTTGTAGAAAAAAGAATCGAATTATCTCAACCTTGCATTGCTGCTCAGGGTCTTAAGAGAAGTTATTGAAAAATTATAATCTAAATTAAATAAATAAAAATGATAAGATTTTATTCACCATGAAACTTGCTAAAACTAGAAGAAAATATATTCACACGTTGAAATCTCAGTACTGTTGTTCAGTCACTTTTAATTAATTTGGTAATAATCTTGAAAAGGAGGGGGTAGGGGTTAGCAGAGACGTCAAAGTGATTAATTATACTGAAATGTCACATGGGTTTTTCCTACACATATACCATATGTTATAAAGCATTGAGGTTATTGAATATATATATATATATATATATATATATATATATATATATATATATATATATATATATATATATATATATATATATATATATATATATATATATATATATATATATATATATATATATATATATATATATTAGGGATGGAGTGAAGTATCGGTATCGGTATCGGCAAGTATCGGCATATTTTCCGATACTGTATCGGTATCGGTATCGACCTTTTCAGTATCGGTATCGGCAAAATTTTTGGATAAGAGTAAAGTATCGGTATCGGCATAGGCATTTTAGATATCGGGTAATTTTTAGGTATCGGTATCGGTAAAAATTTTGGTATCGCTCCATCCCTAATATATATATATATATATATATATATATATATATATATATATATATATATATATATATATATATATATATATATATATATATATATATATATATATATATATATATATATATATATATATATATATATATATGTAATTAAAACAAATTAAAGTAATAAATAATAAAAAACAAAAATACCTTCGCAAAAGTTTGTTTAAAAGGAAAATTTTTACGATAAACGTGTAGGGTTCCTGTTGGCGCAATTGTTAAAACTGTGAAAATTTAGTTTGTTTCAAACTGTTGAGTTTGAAACAAACTCTTTGAAACTCAACGGCCAGGAAGCAAACCACTCGCTATACCTCAAACTCAGCAGATGGCGCTTCTTCATTTCCGACAAATAGCAGATTAGTAATGTACTTTAAATTTCGTATTCAAATATGATATAGCTATCATTAATGGTTAGGTTGTACATTGTATACAGGAGGGTTGAGCAGGGAACTCACTATAGGCTGTAGTTTATTTATTTTAAATTTTACATTGGTTTTTGCATAGGGTTCATAGGTTTCTCTATAGGTTTTTCCATAGGGGATGAAAGGTTCATCATAGAAAAACGTAAGGTAAATTCCTTATGGACCATAAGCAAAGTTTGATAACAAAAATACTATGGACGCTTTTGGATTTGTCATAGAGACGTACTGGATTTGATTGCATGAGGCCCTATGGTATCCTATTGGTTCTATCATAGAGCCTTGTGAAAAATTTTATATGGGTTGTGAAAATAAAATTTGGTGACAATGACAAGATTGATTTCAAAAATATCTTGCAAAACGTTTGTTGAATGTCTTCGACATTAGATCGAAGGCTAACGTCAGTCTACAATACATTTTCGTATTTCCATGATAGCGTGAATCAGTTCATGGCCTCGACGATTGTTTTTGTACTTGCGAGTTAATGGATTCGGAGACAGTTTTCCAGAAGTTTTATGTACTTTGACAAAATTGTGTTTTGTTAGGTAGAGATTATTTGAGTTAGGAAATGTAATCGGAGTCAAGTACAAATGAAAGACCGACATGTCCCTATACACTACATTTAAAATAGTTCAAATCAAAGGAAGTTGAAAAAATAGATGAAGGGAATGTGTTCCAGATTTTACCAGTAGAGTACATGTATATATTGTCCATTGCGTTTAACTCTGGGGACAGAGAGTTGGACAGAGAAAAGATGAGATTGTTTAGAAAGGCTTGTCGAACCAGCCCTTCTCAGGGGAGGAGGTGTGTGACGAGAGAGTTCAGAAGAGCAGTGTCCATTGTAATAGCGATAGTATAGAAAGAGTGACTCAACAATTGGACAGGCAGAGATTGAAGAGAGATAATGTGTGAGAGAGAGTATAAGACGAAAAGCCTTATATTACACCTTTTCAAGGAGAGCTGTACAAGTATAACCACTCCAGATGTGTGAGGCATACTCCGTACAGGGGCGAACAACACTCATATAAAGATCAGGCAACTGGGGTTGCGTGAACAAATTCTGAAAGTGCCTCAGAACACCCAATATCTTAGAAGTAATGTGATTCTCCTGTGAAAGACCAGGTTAAAAAGAAATACCAGTAGTATTTAGAGCAGATGTAGGCTCGAGTTGTGAGTTTCCGAAAAAGATGTTATAATTGAGTTTAAGATTTTGTCGATTAGAAAGATGAAGGAACCGAGATTTTGATACATTGAAAACAATCATATTTTTTACTCCTCAATTAGAAGTGCGAGATAGATCGGAGGTTAGTTACTCCAAGGTAACCCTCCTAACGTCAATTAGTTGCTGATGGGTAGGGAGTCTTTCAAACTGAAAAGAGTAATGAAGAGTGCAGTCGCTGACACAGGAGTGGATATGTGGTGAAGTAATAGAAAGAAGGTCATTAATCAAAAGTAGAAAAAGGGTTTGTGATAGAACATATCCTTGAAAAACGTCACTATATATATATATATATATATATATATATATATATATATATATATATATATATATATATATATATATATATATATATATATATATATATATATATATATATATATATATATATATATATATATATATATATATATATATATATATATATATATATATGTGTGTGTGTGTGTGTGTGTGTGTGTGTGTGTGGAAGATGAATATAAACTGGATAAGAAAAGAATTCTGCAAGGGATGTGAATAAAATTTCAAAATAAAATGAATAGAAAAACTTTGATGAAAATGCATTACATATGGGAAGGAAAAAAAATTACTCGGTACAATATTTTTATTAAATTAAAATTATAATTAGGCACAAAGTCATAAAGTAGGAAACTCTTTAGTTCATAGATTAAATTTCAAGCTTCATTCACACTAGTTCGGATACTAGCTAATTTTAGCTCGACGGAGATGTTTTATTCTTCCTTTTTTTTCTACTTGGTCTCATCAATCTCGTGGGCAAAGGTTGGAGTCCTACCAGATTCAACCATAGTTGGAAAATCTCAGTAATCAAAACCTAATTAAATATTTAACGTTACAATATTTTACATTAAACATAGTTTACATTATAATTCACACTCTACAAACGTTGACATCTATCGAAAACAAAAATAATTTTTTTTATTGAAGATTTGAGGATTTTTTGAGTTTAGCATCCTGTGAACATATTTTTAGTATGTCTCCAGTGAAAGTTCAACTTTTAATTTGTTCATATGTCTTCTTTGAAAATGAATGTTAAAAGTCTAAAGCCTGCCTCATATCTTCAATGATATCTTCAGGGTTTTCCAGACCAACATTTATCCGAATAAGTCCGTTTGTTATTCCCTGTGCTTTCATCTCTTCATCTGTAAGAGAATTTGGAGGCATAATGGACCTGTAGAGTAAATGAATCATGTTATTTAATGAAATAAACAATATTTAAATCATTGAAAGCTTCAGTGTTTGATTCACTAAAAACTAGATAAAAAATACCTAAACAAATTTGAAATCATGTTGAGATTAACTTTTATTCTTCTAACTTATTTATCTTCAAGAAAATTTTAAAAATTTTGTAACACCAAGAAATGCATCTAATTCTTTAAATTTATTATCGATTTATTAATATTTCGTTTTCTATGCTGAAATATCAAAAATCTTAACTATTACTTGTTTAACTATTTAATTTACATAATATAAGAATAATATTTCTGGAAGCTACCAAACACCTTTTATAGAAATCGATAATTGGTTAATATTTTAATTCTGAAATTAAAGAAGCAATTTTTATAACTATAATAATGGATACCTTAGAACTACATCCGATATCTTGGATATGAAACTTTTTACATCCTAAGATGCAAATCAATTTTATTTGATAACTTACTAAATCTATCGCAACTTTTAATGGAAAATTATGAACGAAAATTAACAATTTTACATGAAGCATTGAAATAAAAACTCACGGTATTTTAAGTGTTGTTTCCACTGCCCCAAGACTCTCTGCCAATAGAATGAAGCGAAGTCTTTTCACCACTTTTAGTGTTGTATCGATATTATGGTCTTTTATATAGAAACTAAATATACCAGAATGGCCGTAGCATTGCTTCAAACTAAGCTGCATAAATTAAAACTGATAATTAGTAATAACATTAATTAATAATAATATTTTACTATTGTTATTATTTTTTTATTTTAATTAATATTATTATTATTATTATTTTTATATTATTATTATTATTATTATTATTATTATTATTATTATTATTATTATTATTACTGTTTTCGTTGTAGTTGTTTAAAGTTATCTTGATTAATTATATTTCCTTGTAAGAGTAAATGGTTGTTTTTATAATTACTTTCATTTACAATTTCTTCTAAATATAAAGGTATTCCTTTAAATCTTTAAATCACTAACCTCATGATGTTCGTGGGATTCCAATCCTGGATGGAAAACTTTTTCTATCATAGGATGTTGCTCTAAGAATCTGGCTACCTTCAGGGCGTTGGACATATGCCTTTGCATTCTTATTTCGAGGGTCTTGAGAGACCTCAGAACTAAGTAACAGTCAAAGGATGAAGGAACAGGTCCGTAAAATACCTGAAATTTTTGAAATTAAAGCAAGCTGTTAGGTTGTTAACATTTCAGATTTTTAAAAAAAATGTTCATGGAATGAAAAAGAAGTTGCTCTATGCTTTAATTGTAAAATGGAATTTTTGAAGGTGTTAATAATATTTTGGAATGAAAAGAATGTATGAAAATTGATGGTTCTAAGAACATGTAAAATAAAACAATATTATTTAGAAGGTTAAACCACCGTTTCCCAATCAGGGCCTACATGGACCCCCCCAGGGGACCACAGTAGCTTCAAAGGGGTCCTCAAGGAAAAAGTTTATTATACTTAGGAATAATACATATGAGTATATGGGTATATGGAGGGTCCACATACGTACACAACAAAAATTGTCCTAACGAATCGTTGGGACAAGTAAAAATGTCACAACAAATTTTTTCAGTTATTTTCTCATTATAAAATAAATTGGTGAAGAGACTTTCTTATGATTAACACGTCTTTTCTCCATTGAAAGTTTTACTAACATTTTTGCCACTTGTCCCAACGATTCGTTAGGACAATTTTGCAAAAAGGATTAAAAAGATTCACAAGCAAAATAAGGTTGGGAACCTCTGATAAATCATGAGTTTGAATTATGACAAATAATTCAATTGAGTGTGACAGTAATTGGATTGCAATGTACGATTATATTTTATTTGAAAGATATTAATTAAAAAAATTTGAAATTACTAAAAATTAAAATAAAAAAAATTATTGCATTAGCGTATTGTTCTAGAAAGTATGCAAAAAATATGCATTGTAAAAATATTAAAACCTTTAAATTTGATTTTTTAAATGTTGTTTTGGTAATGTGTTGAATTACAATGAATTTTTCAAGTTCAAAATGTTCACCTGATCGTTTTTTAATTTTGTGTAAATATCTTCATTATTGGTACACAAAGCTCCCATCAAGACATCGGCATGTCCTCCTATGAACTTAGTACACGAATGCATGACTATATCAACTCCAAAATTGGCTGGTCTTTGGAAGTAAGGAGAGAGAAATGTATTGTCACAGGCAATAATTGTAGAAGGATTCTGTGACTTAATAAGAGATGTAACAGTTTGTAGGTCAACCATCTTCATTAGAGGATTTGTAGGTGTTTCAAGCCACACAAGTTTTGTATTTTTTCTAATTATATTTTTAAAGTTGTCTGAAATTGAAGCATCAACGAAATCAACTTCTATTTCGTTTGTCCTGCAATTTAAAAAAATGCATAAAAATTAAACTCCCTGTTTAATTTTTAAATATTTTGAAAACAGTCTTTAGAAGTTTATAAAAAATATTTGACGGTGTATATATTTATAAGACTTATACCAAAATGGAAAAAAAAATTCTTGTAAGAGTTTGGAAAAAATTGATAGAATTGTTTGGGAAAAAAAGTAAAATTGTATAAAAAAAAAAAAAGTAATAAAAAGGTATTTTAAATAAGATATTATTAAAGTTGAATAAAATTTTGAATAAGGTAAAACATGAATAAGGTAAAACTTACTCAAGATTCAGTCTGTTGAATAAATTAAAGATCCCATGATAAAGATCATTCTGAGCGACGACATGGTCTCCCTTCTGCAGTAGTTTGGTCACCAAGGTCACAGCCGCCATTCCAGATGGTAAAACAATGCCTTAATTTTTAATGTTCGGATAATATTTTGAATAAAAAAAAACAAAAAGAAATAGAAATGTTAAAATTATGTTAAAGAAAAATAAATATAATAAATTATCTCTAAGTATACTAGGATACACACAAATGAATATAAGAGAATGTTTAAACACTCAC
>SEYY01000779.1:35000-37677 GCA_009176605.1 Armadillidium nasatum
CATTAGAATTGCACGCTCAACAAACTTTCACATCCATCCAAAAAGAAATCTTTAAATTTTTTTTTCTTCGAGTTTCTTTATTATTATTATTTTTTTTTTTTTCGAGTTTTAAGAATATTTGGAACTCCTGCGCCCTGTGAACTTATGTTAAGTATATTTACAGTGAAAATGTAGCTTTAATGTTATTCATATATCTTCATAAGAAAATCAATGTTAAAAGTCTAAAGCCTGCCTCATATCTTCAATGATTTATATTATAATCACTTATTTTAATGAATTTCAATGTAATATTACGTTTATTAAATAAGTTTCCCTTTTCACTTAACACTTTCGATAGTCAATTACCTAAAATATCGGTACGACTCAGATACATTGATTCAGGATTCTGTTTGTTTTCCATATATGATTCTAAATTATATAATAACACTATCCAACGCCTCATATTTATATTTTTCACAATCAGTTTAATGAATTTGATTGGAATATTACGTTTAAATAGTCTTCTTTTTCACTTAACATTTTCAATAGTCAATTACCTAAAATATTGGAAAGACACAGATAATATGATGCAGGAGTCTGATTCTTTTCCATATTGTGATTCTAAATTATATAATTACACTCTCCAACGCCTCACATTTATATTTTTCACTCTTAGTTTAGTTAATTTGAATGAAATATTACGTTTAAATAGTCTTGTTTTTCACTTAACATTTTCGATAGTCAATTACTTAAAATATTGGAACGACACTCATAGTATGATGCAGGATTCTGATTCTTTTCCATATAATGATTCTATATTGTATAATAATACTATCCCACGCCTCACATTTATATTTTTCACACTTAGTTTAATGAATTTCAATGAAATATTACGTTAAAATAAGTTTTGTCTTTCACTTAACTCTTTCGATAGTCAATTACCTAAAATATTTGAACGACACAGATAATATGAGGCAGGAGTGTGATTCTTTTCCATATAATGATTCTAAATTATATAATAACACTATAGCCCACGCTTCACATTTATATTAACCTAGTTTTAATGAAATATTACGTTTAAATAAGTTTGGTATTTAACATAACACTTTCGATCGTTAATTACCAAATATATAGGAACGACACAGATAGTATGATGAAGGAATCTGATTCTTTTCCATAAAATGATTCTAAATTAAATAATAACACTATACAACGCCTCACATTTTTATTTTTCACAATTATTTTAATGAATTTGAATGGAATAGTACGTTTAAATAGTCTTGTACTTCACTTAACATTTTCGATAGTCAATTACCTAAAATATTGGAACGACACTGAAAATATGACGCTGGAGTCTGATTCTGTTTCATATTATTATTCTAAATTATATAATGCTCTTTGTGAAGCTGAAGCTTTTCTTTGTGAAGCTGAAGCTTTTCTTTGTGAAGCTTTTCTTTGTGAAGCTGAAGGCACTACTAAGATGAATGGCATCCGAAGAAAATGATGGATTGTTCGGCTGATAAGCCATACTTATTTATCTATCCTTGTAATATATATATATATATATATATATTAATATATATATATATATATATATATATTATATTATATATTATATTTAATATATATATATATATATATATATATATATTCACATCTGGTGGGCAAACAGAGCCTACTAAAATTCCACCAGAGGTAAGAGGAAAGACGGGAACCTGGTCAAATTAAAGGTCGACGTGACCTGATACACGACGTTTGAAGGTGTGTAAGTCAGGAAGTTGGGAAAAGAGAAGGGAGTGTGTTCCAGACTTTACCAGTAGAGTACATGTAGGACAGAGCATAGCGGTTAAGTCTGGGATCAGAGAGTTGGACAGAGAAAGGATGAGACTGTGTAGAAAGTCGTGTCGCACGAGCCCTTCTCAGTGGAGGAGGCATGCGACGAGAAATTTCAGAAGAGCAATGTCCATTGTAATAGCGATACTATAGAGAGAGTGACGCAACATTTCGACGAGCAGAAAGAGACTTGAGAATTAGTGAGAGCAGGAGAGTTGATATATATATATATATATATATATATATATATATATATATATATATATATATATATATATATATATATATATATATATATTATATTATATATATATTATATATATATATATATATTATTATATATATATATATATAATATATATATATATATATTATATTATACTGCCGGACAGAGTATCAGTAACAGTGTATACAGTAACAGTGGTGCTATGCGCACAAGAGGCTCGCACCATGCAAAGCCTTAGGCCGCACCGCACTGCGCCACACTTCTATTTTTGTCTCACACCCACACCACACCACACCACACCAGGTCACTGAAATTGTATTTCTCACCGCTCCGCACTTCATCCGACAACCCTAGTCTGAAGTCGTACGTTTAAAATGTAAGTGAAGGAGTTCATAATGGGATTGGAATAAGACAGATTTATGAAATGTAGGAGGGGGAGTTGGAAATTTTGGAGGCGGAGTCAAACTATTAAAATTTTAAGAATTAGAATTAGGAGCAGCAGCAGAGATGTAATCGGAGCGAACTTTTTTATTTCCGACTTGGCAACTGTGGCCATGACGGCAAATATCAAATTTTATCTGTGTCATACATTAATTTGATCTGCTTTAGTTTTGAGCATCTCTCTCTCTCTCTCTCTCT
>SEYY01000779.1:45277-47777 GCA_009176605.1 Armadillidium nasatum
ATATATATATATATATATATATATATATATATATATATATATATATATATATATATATATATATATATATATATATATATATATATATATATATATATATATATATATATATATATATATATATATATATATATATATATATATATATATATATATATATATATATATATATATATATATATATATATATATATATATATATATATATATATATATATATATATATATATATATATATATATATATATATATATATATATATATTATATATATATATATATATATATATATTATATATATATATATATATATATATATATATATATATATATATATATATATATATATATATATATATATATATATATATATATATATATATATATGTCCCCTCTGGTAGTAAATGAAAGAAATCTACAGAATTCTACCAAAATTGAGGAAGATTCGAAAACCATTGCCATATTAAAGGCCGACATGTCTCGATTCACGGCGTTTGAATGTGTGAAAGTTAAAGGAAGTTAAGAAAAAACTGCTTAGTCTGGTATCTGAAAGTTGGACCGAGAAAGGTTGAGAGTGTGGAGAATCACAGGAGTCATTCTCAGTGGAGTAGTTGTACAACTGGTTAAGATTGTGTGGAGAGTCTCACGAGTCATTCTCAGTGGAGAAGGTATGCAATTGGGAAATTTAGAAGTTAGAAGGATAGTGCCTGCAGGAATTGATACTAAAGGATGGGTGATTTAAAAGCTTGACTGACAAGAAGGGATTGGAGAGAATCAGTCAGAGTGAGAGAGGAAAAGCTCTAGATGAAGCAATTTCAATTAGTGATATATGGCTGGAACTACTCTATATATGAAAAACATTTTATACATAAACAAACGGTACTCCTGCACAGAACAAACAATTTGATTGATGTGAAGATAAAAAAAAGATAGGAGTACAATGAACAACTCCTGTTGCTTTCTCTCTATAGGGAAGTTATTCGTCCCTGAATAGAGTACAACTCACACATCTAAGGTGGGATCTCCTGAAGTAGTGGAGCCTAGGACTTTTCTTCTAATTGAATCTTTTTCTCTCACTAACTCTTTGCAGTTTTTTCTCCCCGTCGTATTGTTGTTTCAATATCTCTATATTATCGCTATTACAATTGACACTGCTCTTCTGAACTCTCTCGTTGCACCCCTGCTCCACTGAAGAGGGATTTTGCGACACTCCTTTCAACACAGTCTCATCTTTTCTCTGTCTAACTCTCCGACCCCAGACTTAACCGCTATGCTCAATCTTACATGTATTTAACTCATAAAGTCTTGAATTTGCATCTATTTTGCCAACTTTCTTTGACTTACACACTTTCAAACGCAATTTATTGAGACAGGCCATTACCCGACAACAATACCTACATCCCTCCAACTTTGGTGGAATTTGCCCCATGAACACCCCCAAAATCGATATCAGGAACAAAATTGCTACGTTCACCTCTCTCTTTCCTGACCCTTTTTTTAGGTTTCATCTGATTGAAATCGGCTCGAATCAGGGGAACGGGTCCGTCGGGATCAGCGTACCAGCAATTAAAGGTCAGGAAAGTGCCTGAGATTGCAACATCGCGCTTAATTGTAGAAAAGACCGTTAGGCATTTTTTTCCATCGAAGTCGTGTTCCTTACTTCTAAAATATTGTTCCGACTGTGGCAGTATGAGGCTAACTCTTACACTGTTAAGCTATAGACTAGGCAGTACGGTTGGTGGCTGTATGATGGAAACATGTAGGGTCCAATTAAACATTCCATTACCGTATGGGCATCTTGAATTTAGTAAAGCTAGAAAGGATGCGTAACAGTGTTGTATGCCAGCCTTGGTGCTTGGTTCAGTTTGTAGACGTCATGGCAATATTAAAAGAAAAATCGCATCCACTGCAAGTTTTTGTGGCTGTCAAAAAAAGATGCTCGCTTGGGATACTATGTTCCGGCAAATACTGAGACATCCGCTAAGCCAGATTAGCCAGATGTAGGTAAATATGAATGGATGTGAGAATAAGTGAGATTTAAAGATCATAAATATAAAGGAGAAAAAGAGTTTGACATTGAATAAACCAGCGAGTAACATCTCTATTTATGGAGTTTAAAGATAAACGAGCTGGCTACATCAGCAGCTAATGGAATGATCGGAAAGGAAATCTGTGTGAATGGTGTAGAGGAAAGAATCTTGGAAATAAAATCTTTGTAGTAAAAACTATGGGAAGATTTAGATTTGTCCATCGTTACAGCAATAGATTTACCTAAATGTCGAAGTGCATAGAACCAAAATCAGAAAAAAAGGAAAAAAGATTACAAGCAGAGTGATTCTTCCGGAAGTCGTATTGATAATCGGAGATATTAAAAATTTGGAGATATTTCCAAACCTTCTTGCTAAAGACATATTTTAAAATTTTAAAATGTACAGAGTCGAAGGCAGTAGAGTAGTAGTTGAAAGATTGATAGGGATCTCTCTCTATTTCTGAATAAAGAG
>SEYY01000779.1:65277-67777 GCA_009176605.1 Armadillidium nasatum
ATTATTATTATTATTATTATTATTATTATTATTATTATTATTATTATTATTATTATTATTATTATATATATCAGTTTTATTAATATTAAAATATTTATTATTATTATCGTTATTATTATTATTATTATTATTATTATTATTATTATTATTAATTATTATTATTATCATTATTCATTGTTATTATTATCATTACTATTATTATTATCTGTCTCGTTCCAGATGATATTTCTAAGTTGATCAATAACAAAAACCCCGAAGCTCTTCTAAAAAGTTGAAAGAACTTTTACAAACATAGCGAGATAGAACGATTCAAATAAACTGTCATTAAACATACAAAAAACCTCTTACATTATAATAAGCAATATAATTTTTGTTATTATAGTTATTATGATTGATTATTAATATTCTTACAATTATTGATTATTACATTATTTTACTATTATCGGTTAATATTATCAGCATCATCATCATTGCCTCTAAAATTCTTAATTATAATGAAATTATTATTATTATTATTATTATTATTATTATTATTATTATTATTATTATTATTATTATTATTATTATTATCATCATAATTATTATTATTATTATTATTATTATTATTATTATTATTATTATTATTATTATTATATTAAAAATAATATCTTAACTAATATTTCGCTAACTTTACTAGGATTATACTCCTTATTATTAATACTACTAGAGTTTTCCTCTTGAATAATAACATTATAAGTTATGGTATTTTGTTTTCATTATTGTTAATACGATTATTATTATTTTTACTATTATTATTATTATTATTATTATTATTATTATTATTATTATTATTATTATTATTATTATTATTATTATTATTATTATTATTATTATTATTATTATTATTATTATTATTATTATTATTATTATTATTATTATTATTATTATTATTGATTTGTGACTATGTTATATTATAATCAATTTGTATTGATTATTATTTTATTATTATAATTATTATTATTACTAATATTATTATTTTTGTCATTATTATTATTATTATTATTATTATTATTATTATTATTATTATTATTATTATTATTATTATTATTATTATTATTATTATTTTATTCGATGTGAATTGTTGCATACTTTCCAATTCCCTTGATTCTTTATCTTTGCGTCGTGACGTTTGTGCTTTGTCACCATTGTTTCCGTATATATATATATATATATATATATATATATATATATATATATATATATATATATATATATATATATATATATATATATATATATATATATATATATATACAGTTATTAATTAATTTTATTTTTTAATATTAGGAAAAGTTTAAATCATTTTCTTTTTATGTAGTTTTAGAAATTAATTATCGTATTTTTGAAAGTTTTATTAACGCAATAGCATGTTGTAATACTACTATCATTACTACTATTACTAATAATAAAATATTAATAATAATAATAATATTAGTTATTATTATTTTAATTATTAAGATTTTTTATTATTAATATTATTATTATTATTATTATTATTATTATTATTATTATTATTATTATTATTATTTCATTATTATTACTATTTTAGTTGTGGCAGTTGTAGTCGTATTATAATTTTTATAATTATCATTAGTTTTATTACTTTTAATATTATTAATAGCATTATTATTATTATTATCATTATCATTAGTATTATCATTATTATCATTATAATCACTATTATTATTATTATGATTAAAATTTTTATTAGTATTATTATTGTAATTATTATCATGATTACTATTATTATTATTGTAATTAATAGTCATATTTTTACTATTGAAATTATTATCATTGTTAATAGTAATATTATTAGTATTTTAATTATTATTATCATTATTAATAATAATATTATTATTAAATCTTTTGTTAATAATATTATTTTTTTTTATTCTATGCTTATTATTTATTTCAGAGATATATAATTAATATTCTGTAAATAGAAAAGTAATTATGAATTTTCAAGAAGTCCGTTTGAAAGAGGGAAGTTTTGGGAAGCTTTGTGCCAGACTCTATCGAAAGCTTTCGAATATGTCTAGCGCCACAGCAAAAGATTCACCGAAATGCCGAAGAGCGGAGGACCAAGCGTCAGTGAGAAGGGAAAGAAGATCACCAGTAGAGCGTTTCTTTCGAAAGCCATACTGGCGATCTGAGATAAGATTAGAAGAATTGAGATGTTTCCAAATCTTCCTGTTAAGGATAGATTCGAAAACTTTAGAAAGAACGGAGGTTAAAGAAATTGGAAGGTAGTTAGAGGGTTGAGAGGGGTCCCCTTTTTTCGGCACAGGCTGAATGAGCGAACGTTTCCAGCAAGAAGGGAAGGTTGAAGTAGAAAGACATAGACGAAATAGTTTACCAAGGCAGGGTGCAAGCTCGGAAGCACAAGTTTTGAGAACCACAGGAGGAATACCATCAGGACCGTACGCCTTCTTAGTGTTATGCTCAGAGAGAGCAGAAGTGA
>SEYY01000779.1:75277-77777 GCA_009176605.1 Armadillidium nasatum
TAAGAGAATGTATGCATGTATTTATACATTCGATGTCAGAATGTTAAACTGTTTATATGAGTACATATGCTTGTTTGTACCGGGATTACCCCAAATCGTCGACAGGAAAAGTAATCGACAGGTCAAAGGGCCGACACTTTTGAAAAAAACATTAACAAAATTTTCTCACTTGTCCAAAACGTCGACAACTTTTTTTGGTAAGGTCAAAGGGCCGACAACTTTTTTTTATAACTTGTCCAAATCGTCGACACTATAAATCGATATCGATTAATCGAAAGATATATATCATCATCACTCACGGGTCGGGGGGTACGGGGGGCAGAGCCCCCCGTAGACAAATGATCGTGTGCCATGCATCTACTAAAATAATATATTAAAAATAAAAAAATCTATTCATAATTATTATAATAATAAAATTTAAAAATAGGCTTACGTATCGATTGTATCGGGCTATACCCAAATCGTCGACAGGAAAAGTAGTCGACAGGTCAAAGGGCCGACACTTTTGAAAAAAATGTGTCGATCACTTTTCTTTTCAATTTCAACGTGTCGACGTTTTGGACACATGTGAAAAAAAATGTGTCGGCTGTTTGACCAACATCGTATTTTTTTTTATTTCGATACAATCGATGCGTAAGCCTATTTTTAAATTTTATTATTATAATAATTATGAATAGATTTTTTTTATTTTTTAATATGTTTTATTTAGTAGATGCATGGCACACGATCATTTGTTGGACAAGTTATAAAAAAAAGTTGTCGACGTTTTGGACAAGTGAGAAAATTTTGTTAATGTTTTTTTCAAAAGTGTCGGCCCTTTGACCTGTCGATTACTTTTCCTGTCGACGATTTGGGGTAATCCCGATCGATTGTATCGAAATAAAAAAAAATACGATGTTGGTCAAACAGCCGACACATTTTTTTTCACATGTGTCCAAAACGTCGACACGTTGAAATTGAAAAGAAAAGTGATCGACACATTTTTTTCAAAAGTGTCGGCCCATTGACCTGTCGACTACTTTTCCTGTCGACGATTTGGGTATAGCGCCGTTTGTACAGATCTATAAAATAATTTGACATAATATAGAATACATGTATTGTGTGTGGTTACATGTGTTTATATTCATATACTCGGTACAAGTATTTTGAACGGTGTATATTTGTATATATTTTTTGTATATATATATATATATATATATATATATATATATATATATATATATATATATATATATATATATATATATATATATATATATATATATATATATATATATATATATATATATATATATATATATATATATATATATATATATATATATATATATATATATATATATATATATATATATATATATATATATATATATATATATATATATATATATATATATATATATATATATATATATATATATATATATATATATATATATATATATATATATATATATATATATATATATATATATATATATATATATATATATATATATATATATATATATATATATATATATATATATATATATATATATATATATATATATATATATATATATATATATATATAATATATATATATATATATATATATATATATATATATATATATATATATATATATATATATATATATATATATATATATATATATATATATATATATATATATATATATATATATATATATATATATATATATATATATATATATATATATATATATATATATACATATACTCGCAGAGAGATAGCCAGCACTGCACTGAAGCGATCTTGCAACTGGTCACAGGAGCAATCACACATAGTCAATCAAGCTAACATTGAGTCTAACACCAGCTGCATAAAGTTTAGCAATTATAATAAGTCGAAAAATTTTCACCAAATAATAGGGTCGATCTGTTGTTAGCAGCGTCGCAAGTTGATATTGTTCAGAACACTACACCAATACATTAATTGACATGCCATAATTTATAACAATCCTTGGAAGGGTCATATATATATATATATATATATATATATATATATATATATATATATATATATATATATATATATATATATATATATATATATATATATATATATATATATATATATATATATATATATATATATATATATATATATATATATATATATATATATATATATATATATATATATATATATATATATATATATATATATATATATATATATATATATATATATAATATAATATATATATATATATATATATATATATATATATATATATATATATATATATATATATATATATATATATATATATATATATATATATATATATATATATATATATATATATATATATCTTAACCGTGTAAAATTTTAGACTGCATGTTTCGTATGTCTGTGTGAGTTTGTGTATAGATATATAGCAAATTTTATCAAAAGGTTATCATGACGTAAAACCACTACTTAGTAGAAGATAAAATTAAATCATGTAGGATTAGTTAAAAATATTCTT
>SEYY01000779.1:82777-85277 GCA_009176605.1 Armadillidium nasatum
TTATTTATTTATTGATTTATTTATTGATTTATTGATTTATTCTTAAAGCTCAACGTTATTATGCCACTGTATAGACACTACGAAGGGACATCATAAAAAATGGACCTGGAAAATTGTCACAAGTTTTACTCACGTTCTATTACAACGCACCCCCCCCCCCCCACTCACTCGCTGCCAACTCAACAGGGGACTCATCACTATTTTCGCTGGGGTCAAGGTTAATAATCAAGCTTACAGCTTAGATCACTCTCATTTCGCCTACCACGTCTTTGTTCCGATGAAGGGGCCCTGATGCGATGATGCAGTTCATAATGATGCAGAAGAGTGGTTCAATCCAAAATAAGACTCCTTGTTTGAGAAGGGAATTGAGAAACTTTTTCAGCGTTGAGGTATTTACTTAGACTTATATCAGTAAATGTTCGACCTATCATCAATATGCTGTTATTTTAATAAATGAATAGTATATTTTGTTCTGTAAATGAGTTCTATGAATAATAATTTCTAGACACTAATCAATGTTTCAGTTGAGCAATCTCTCTCTCTGTCTCTCTCTCTCTCTCTCTCTCTCTCTCTCTCTCTCTCTCTCTCTATATATATATATATATATAATATATATATATATATATATATATATATATATATATATATATATATATATATATATATATATATATATATATATATATATATATATATATATATATATATATATATATATATATATATATATATATATATATATATATATATATATATATATATATATATATATATATATATATATATATATATATATATATATATATATATATATATATATATATATATATATATCATTTATATTAACTTAATATTGAAAAAGTCCTAAATTTTTTCCCCCATGCATCCATCCCCTTTAACAGTTAAAAAAAAAATTTTTATTTGCATTTAAAAAACAAATTGAACGATTATAAAGAAATTTTTCTAATATTTTCAGGTCTTTTTAATAGAATGTCAAACCAAAATTTTGTTTATCGTTCAATAAGAAATATATTATATTGGCTGGCTTTATTTTTCATTGAAATAATCCAATCTGACTTTATATTATAAAATATGCTATCAATAGCTTATTATATATATATATATATATATATATATATATATATATATATATATATATATATATATATATATATATATATATATATATATATATATATATATATATATATGTATAGAACTAAGACAAGTTTTTTTAAAGATTTTACTCTTTATGGAGGCTTTGCATACAATGAAGAATATTTTATAAAAATTACGAAACATATAAAATTCAAAGGAAAAAAATATTAAATGAAAGATATATCAATAAATAAAAATATGAAAATTGTTATATAGAAAAATAAATAAATAGCAAAAAGTATAATCAAATTTGAAAATTCTACTTCAATATCAAAATATTTTCAGTATAAATTTTTATTTAAATTTGGAGTTTGGTGCCAAATATATAAGGATTCTAAAGAATAGAGGTCAGGTTCACATTCAGAGTCCAAAATTATAAAATTTGAATCCTCTATAGGATGATCCTTTGGAAGAGAATGAGAGTTAATGGCTGAATATGGGGGATGGCGCAAATGTTCCAAAAGTACTATAGGATATACCTATTTACTCAGAAATGAGAACAGAAAGACTTCGTGTTGTCTTTCCTATGTAGGTGGCATCGCACTTGTACTTGTAAATCACTGATAAAGGTAAGGAAAGTTTTTCTTTAACTTTGAAGAAGCTTCCAGTTTTATTTTTCATTTAAGAATTCTAATTTGAATTTAAACTGGAGGTAATTTCTTTTTAAAAATGCATTTAATTCTGCTTTCAATTTAACAGCTCATTCTCCCCGGAAAGGGTAAATTCATATACATGTATATAGTATCTTTTGGTGCTGTTAATACCGTAAAGGATTTCTGAAGAAATTTTAAATTAAGCTGATTCTTAAATATATTATCAATTACGAATCCTGGGTTTTGTAATTAATAATATATTTAAAGATAATCAAAGATATGGTTTAGGATATTTTATCCAGATGTTGCCAGAAGTTGCCAGATGTTTCTATTCTAGTTTCCCCGCGGCTTTAGAAATACCTTTTTTAGGAAGTACAATTCATTCGAGAGATTAATGTATGAATTAATATATATATATATATATATATATATATATATATATATATATATATATATATATATATATATATATATATATATATATATATATATATATATAGGGTGATTCACATCGATGTTTGCAAACATCTACAAAGGTAAGGTGGCATCATCTCTTTGACATTCCAGCGAATACATATAGGACCCTAAACAGTTCGTTTTCATGATTATCAAGAATATAATTTGGGGATGAAACGAACACAATTCACTATAATTTATAATGTAGCAGGTAAAAAAGGGTCGATGAAATTACAACACTTGTTCAAAATATAAGCCCCAGTCATGGATACATACTTGTCTGCAACTGCCGG
>SEYY01000779.1:92777-95277 GCA_009176605.1 Armadillidium nasatum
TATATATATATTATATATATATATATATATTATTATAATATATATATATATATTATATATATATATTTTTAATTTATTATTATATTATAATATATTATTATATATAATATATATATATATATATATATATATATATATATATATATATATATATATATTATATATATATATATATATATATATATATATATATATATATATATATATATATATATATATATATATATATATATATATATAATATATATATAATTAATATTATTTTAAAAAATAAAAAAAAAAAAAAAAAAAAAAAAAAAAAAAAAAATAAATAAAAATTTAAAAAAGAAAATGGAGAAATAAAAAAAAAAATCTAAGAAATTTTTAAAACTAAAAAAAATTATATTTAAGATAATTCTATTAATAATGATACAATTTTACTACTTTAACCAATTTTCTTTTACTTCTACTGTAACTATTGCTAATACTAATACTAATATTAGTATTAATATTTTGTTAGTTTCTCATTTTACGTAATTTGATTTTGCTTCTCTTAATTTTATTCTCACAATAATTATTATTATTATTATTATTATTATTATTATTATTATTATTATTATTATTATTATTATTATTATTATATTTGTCACAATTATAATTGTAACTTATAATATTATTATTATTATTATTATTATTATTATTATTATTATTATTATTATTATTATTATTATTATTATTATTATTATTATTATTATTATTATTATTATTATTATTTATTATTATTATTATTTATTATTTATTACAACTTCAATTTTTATTATTATTATAATTATTATTATTATTATTATTATTATTATTATTATTATTATTATTATTATTATTATTGCCACTTTCATTGTTACAATTACAGTATTCCTATAAATCAACTGAAATTGAAACTTTAAATGATAGAGAATAGTCTAGAGTGCTTCGAGATGAGGGAATTCTTCCTAGAATGGAACATCATTTAACATAAAGGAACTCTTAGATGAGATTGACAAAATCATTCAAACTCTTCATGAAAAGGTCTACGGTAATGAATGGACTCAGAATGTAGAAAAAGGTTATTGGATTCTGAACTAATATTGCCCAGTATCTTTTGTATGATAACCTGAAATTGAATGTCAAAATTCTTGTTCTAATAATGAACTATAGTACTGATGCTAATTTAAAGGTAAATTATTGTTATTATTATTATTATTATTATTATTATTATTTTTATCATTATTATTATTATTATTATTATTATTATTATTATTATTATTATTATTATTATTATTATATTATTATTATTATTATTATTATTATTATTATTATTATTATTATTATTATTATTATTGTTAATATTATTATTATTTTAATTATTATTATTGTTATTTTCATTATTATTATTATTATTAAAATTCTTCTTAATGTTATTACTTCTTTACTGTTTTTTTTTAACCAGTTTTATTTTCATCATTTTAATTTATATTATTATTATTATTATTATTATTATTATTATTATTATTATTATTATTATTATTATTATTATATTATAATTATTATCTTTATCATTGTTATTATAATATTTATTATTATTACCACTAATAATAATATTAAGTGTTATTTACCTGAAATCAATCTTTTTTACTACTCTTACAATAGCTGACTTTTTATTTTTGCCATTACTTCCATTACCACTAATAAATACTACTACTTCTAATTTCGAATAAAAATAATAAATGAGTTCTATTATTTCAACTAATTCTCTTTTATTGTTAATAATAATATTTCAAATAATATTCATTATATTACTTTTTTAATCTTTTTCATAATATAACAACTACTGTTCCTACTAATATTATTATCAAATTTAAAATGAAGGATAATAATAGTTATGAAAATAGAAATAATTATCTATATATATATATATAATATATATATATATATATATATATATATATATATATATATATATATATATATATATATATATATATATATATATATTTATTTATATAATTTAAATTTATTATTTTTTAATTTTTTTTTTTTTTTTTTTTTTTTTTTTTTTTTTTTTTTTTTTTTTTTTTTTTTTTTTTTTTTAATTTATTTTATTATATTTTTTATTTTATAAATATATTTTTTTTTATTAATTGCCCAACTTAAGACATTTATTTCTCTCTAGTTTTTTACACTTTTAATATTTAATTATTTATTATTTTATTTATTATCATTTTTATTTATTTTTTTTTTTAACTTTTATTTTCATTAATGTTTTTTCTTGTTTGTTTTTTTAATTGTATTTTTATTATTTTTATTAATATTTTTTATTATTTTTTCATAATAGTAATATTTTTTTAATTTTGATTATTATTATTAGTAAAAGTTGTAGTATTAGTAATGTCGATTTTATTATTATTATTTATTATTTTATTTTTTATTTATTTTTTTTTTTTTTTTTTTTTTTTTTTTTTTTTTTTTTTTTTTTTTTTTTTTT
>SEYY01000779.1:107777-112777 GCA_009176605.1 Armadillidium nasatum
ATATATATATATATATATATATATATATATATATATATATATATATATATATATATATATATATATATATATATATATATATATATATATATATATATATATATATATATATATATATATATATATATATATATATATATATATATAGCCATTGATAGCATATTTTATAATATAAAGTCAGATTGGATTATTTCAATGAAAAATAAAGCCAGCCAATATAATATATTTCTTATTGAACGATAAACAAAATTTTGGTTTGACATTCTATTAAAAAGACCTGAAAATATTAGAAAAATTCCTTTATAATCGTTCAATTTGTTTTTTAAATGCAAATATTTTTTTATTTTTTTATTATTATTATTATTTTTTTTTTAAACTATTAAAAAAAAAAAAAAAAAAAAAAAAAAAAAAAATATATAATATATATATATATATATATATATATATATATATATATATATATATATATATATATATATATATATATATATATATCGGTTGAAACAGACTGGTGTCTAGAAATTATTATTTACAGAATTCATTTACAGAACAAAATATACTATTATTATTATATATTTTTATATATTATATATTTATATATATTTATATATATATTATATATATATATATATATATATATATATATATATATATATATATATATATATATATATATATATATATATATATATATATATATATATATATATATATATATATATATATATATATATGCTTAAATAACAGCATACTGATAACAGATCGAAAGTTTACTGATATAACATAAGTCTACGCAAATGTCTTAATTCTGAAAAAGTTTCTCTATTCCCTTCGCAAAGAAGAAGATCTTATTGCTGATTGAACTACTTTTCTGCATCATTATAAACCACTTCATCTCTTCAGGGCCCCTTCATCGGAACAAAGGCGTGGTATTCGCATTTTGAGTGATAGCTGTAAGCCGGGTAATTACCTTGACCCCCAGCGGAAATAGTGATGAGTCCACTGCTGAGTTGGCAGAGAGTTGGTAGCACGTTGGAGTAGAACGTGAGTACAACCCGTGACAATTTTCCCGACTTACTTTTCTTTATGTCCTTTTACAGTGTTTGTACAGGTGCGCAGATGTACAGTTGCAGCTTTAAGCTTAGCACTTACTGGCAACAGCAACAGAGATTCTATGATATCGAAGAACCCTGATTATGGCATTCCCATGCAATATAAAATAAATAAATAAATAAATAAATAAATAAATAAATAAAGGCATGAATTTATTTACATAGACATGCCTCTATCTACACTGCGTACGTAATAAAACTAAATATGTAAAATTTTTGCTGTATAAAACCAAAGTCTATAACTATTTAAAATTACAATAAAACAGTTTAATATTAGCCCCTTAAAAGTAATAATAACAATAATAACAATAATAATAATAATAATAATAATAATAATAATAATAATAATAATAATAATAATAATAATAATAATAATAATAATAATAATAATAATAATAATAATAATAATAATAATAAATAATAATAATAATAATAATAATAATAATAATAATAATAATAATAATAATAATAATAATAATAATAATAATAATAATAATAATAATAATAATAATAATAATAATAATAATAATAATAATAATAATAATAATAAACTGTTAAACTGTAGCGAGATATTTGGTTCAGTACCAAAAATGGTATTTATTCAAAATTATAAATAACTTTCCTGAAAATATTTCCCTATTTTATTATAAATAAAGTCTTTTTGAATAAAGACTCTTCAGAATAAGTAAGTCAGTTTTTCTCCAAAAATTAATTGCTTTGATTGTAAGAAATAAAAAAAAAAATAAAAAAAATAAAAAATAAAAATTTCTATTAATAGCCTGCAATGTAATGCATATTAATTAGTTCATATATTCATTTATATATATATATATGAAATAAAAACATATATAGAACCTGTTAATTTGTGGCTTTTGTTTTTATGAATAGGTTTATTGGAATTTATGTTTCAGATTCTATGTCTGATGCATATTAAATGGAAAATATAAGTTGTAGATTGTATAAAAAGACAACACTTTATTTTGCTTTTATTTTTCATTCATTGCCAACATAAATATTACTTTTAGAATGCGTTTATTTATCTATTTATTCATCTATCTATCTACATCTATTTATATATCAATCTATATCTATCTAAATCTTTCTATATGTATCTATATATCTATTTCTATATATCATCTATATATCTACCTATCTATCTATCTATCTATCTATCTATCTATCTATCTATCTATCTATCTATCTATCTATCTATCTATCTATCTATATATATATATATATATATATATATATATATATATATATATATATATATATATATATATATATATATATATATATATATATATATATATATATATATATATATATATATATATATATATATATATATATATATATATATATATATATATATATATATATATATATATATATATATATATATATATATATATATATATATATATATATATATATATATATATATATATATATATATATATATATATATATATATATATATATATATATATATATATATATATATATATATATATATATATATATATATATATATATATATATATATATATATATATATATATATATATATATATATATATATATATATAGTATATATATATATATATATATGATATATTATTATTATATGTGATTATTATTATTATTATTATTATTATTATTATTATTATTATTATTATTATTATTATTATTATTATTATTATTATTATTATTATATTATTATATATTATTTTATTAATACTGTTATTATTATTATTAATTATTATTAATATTATTATTATTATTATATTATTTTTATTATTATTATTATTATTATTATTATTATTATTATTATTATTATTATTATTCATTATTTTATTATTATAATTATCATCAGTTCATCATTATTTTTATTATTTTATATTATCATTACTATTTATTATTATTATTATTGCTTCCACTCATATTATTGTTTGAGAAAATGAGTTTGATGAGTTTTCTATTAGAGTACATTGTTTGAAACGCTTTGTAAGAGTAGCTCCTTTTGTTTCTCTAGATTGAAAAGCTTTTCCTCGTCAAAGTTTGCTTTGCTATCATAAGTTTGGAATAAAAATAGTATATTGGCACATTGTCATGTAGAATTCCTCTGCTTATTTAAAGTTGTATATTATATATATATATATATATATATATATATATATATATATATATATATATATATATATATATATATATATATATATATATATATATATATATATATATATATATATATATATATATATATATATATATATATATATAT
Organism: Armadillidium nasatum; assembly: GCA_009176605.1. Classification (NCBI taxonomy): domain Eukaryota; kingdom Metazoa; phylum Arthropoda; class Malacostraca; order Isopoda; family Armadillidiidae; genus Armadillidium; species Armadillidium nasatum. Next base: position 111,177 of record SEYY01000779.1, read on the forward strand.
ATATATATATATATATATATATATATATATATATATATATATATATATATAGGATGAGGAAAATAGCAACCGATGAGATAACACTCATATAGTGAGTATGTAGTGTTATGTAGTGTCTGTCTTGCCTCAATCACATTGATAACATATCCAGCTATCCAGCAATCCAGCAATCCAGCAATCCAGCAATCCAGTAATCCAGCAATCCAGCAATCCAGCAATCCAGCTATTCACTTATCCAGTAGTTTCTAATAGTCTGTATGTTCTCTTTACTTCTTTCATTCCAAACATCCTCTACCTTAACAACTACACACTCATTTAACAATGCAAAGAAGAAAAATTTTTCTTCAGAGTGGATTCGAGTGGTGGGTTCTAAGTACTGTACAGTTTTTTTTATTTTATCTTCTTCTCCCACTTTCATCACTTGGGAGTTGGTTGATTTGTTACTTGTTTTCTCTTCCAATTAATTTCAATACCTTTAGTTGTCTGTTTCTAATATAAACAATGTCGAACACCTCTTTTAATTTATATTTTACCTCTTGATAAAAATTGATAGTCAGATTCTTGAACGCTCGGGCAAAGTGTGTGTATAACAATGTTTTCTGCTCCGTATTCCTAATTCGAAGCTTTCAAATATTATTATTATTATTATTATTATTATTATTATTATTATTATTATTATTATTATTATTATTATTATTATATTATTATTATTATTATTATTATTATTATTATTATTATTATTATTATTATTATTATTATTATCAGTAAGCTAGACTCTGTACAGGGAATTTTGACAAACAAAAGCGTTCCTGTTTAAGATATATAACATGAATTCTTGATGTTCAGGTAAAACAAGACTGATGTCTAGATGTTGAGAAACGACTAGACTGATGTTCAGGAAAAACAAGACGGATGTTCAGATGTTCGGGAATACTAGACTGAAGTTTAACGGAATGCATGACTAGGAATAACTTTATAAAGATATGAAGAATTGAAAGATTATTATTATTATTATTATTATTATTATTATTATTATTATTATTATTATTATTATTATTATTATTATTATTATTATTATTATTATTATTATTATTATTATTATTATTATTATTATTATTATTATTATTATTATTATTATTATTATTATTGTTATTATTATCATTATTATTATTATTATTATTATTATTATTATTATTATTATTATTATTATTATTATTAATTATTATTATTCCGAATTGCATTTTGTCTCTGGACTTGAGACATTTTCAGATGTCTCAAGTTCAGAGTTATTATCATTGTTATTATTATTATTTCTCATTAAATTTTATATTAATATAAAATTTAATGAATCATCGATCAAACTTAACATTATTTGAAATAATTACATTTACATGCATATACTTAAACTAAATCGCTCTCATTCTTAATTGATGTCTTGAAGATGTTTCAAGGACAGAGACGTATAATAATAAATAATAGCAATAACGACAACAACAACAACTAATAATAATAATAATAATAATAATAATAATAATAATAATAATAATAATAATAATAATAAAATAATAGTAATAATAATAATAATAATAATAATAATAATA
>SEYY01000779.1:125277-127777 GCA_009176605.1 Armadillidium nasatum
ATGTTCAGAAACGCGGCGTTTGAAATTGTGCAAGCTAAAGGAAGTTGGTAAAACAGCTAAATGGAGCGTCTTCTAGACTTTACCAGTAGAGTAGATGTAAGATTGAGCATAGAGGTTTAGTCTGGAGTCGGAGAGTTGAAAAGAGAAAGGAAAAGTATGTATGCAGAGGCATGTCACAAGAGGTTTTCTCAATGTAGGAGATTTGCGACGGAAAATTAAGAAATGTCCGCTGTAATAGCGATAGGATAAAGAGAGAGACGAGCATAAAGAGACTGGAGAGAATTAGTGAGAGCAGTAGAGTTGATGAGATGAAAAGCCTTAGACCCTACCTTTCAAGGAGAGCTGTATGAGTGGAATCATTCCAAATGTATGAGGCATACTTCATACAGGGGTGAAGAAGCCCCTATAATGAGAAAGCAACTGCTGTGACCTGAAGAAATTACAAAGGCATCTCTGTGCACCCAAGTTATGTGATCCTTCCAAAGAAAGACAGCGAGAGAAAGAAACTCTTAGAATATTAAGGACTGACGAAGGTTTAAGTTGTGTGTTTTTGAAGAAGACACCATAGTTGTGTGCAAGATTATATCGAGTAGAGAGACTGAGGAAATGAGTTTTTGAGGCACTGAAAATGACTATGTTTTCTCTGCCCCAATTTGAAATTCAAGAAAGATCAGAGGTTAGATGATCCGCAATAACCATTCTAGCTTCAATTAACTGTTGTTGGAAGGAGAGTTTTTCAAAGTGAAGGGAGTATTGAAGAGTGGAGTCACTAGCATAGGAGTGGATAAGTGATAAAGTAATAGAGAAAAGATCATTAATGAAAAGTGGAAAAAGTGCTGGGAAAAGGACAGAACCCTGAGGAACATCACTGAATAGATTTAAAGGAAGAACGGTGACCGTCAATAACAGCTGCTAAAGAAAGACCAGAAAGGAAATCAGAGAAGATTACAGAAAGAAGGATAGATTTCGAAAGAGGGAAGTTTATATATATATATATATATATATATATATATATATATATATATATATATATATATATATATATATATATATATATATATATATATATATATATATATATATATATATATATATATATATCATAAACCAATAATTACCCTAATTAATACTCCTTCATTTGTATTTGTTTTTATACCAAAGTTGATTAAAATACTCTATTCTCAAACAAACAAACACAAACAAACTCACACAATCACATTTCTTCACTTTTAACACAACTTTTACTCAAAATGCTTCTCTTCAATACCGTCTTCAAACATAATATTAAAAAATTTCCGAGATTTTATTACTAAACAAACTTTTGAAGAAACTTGAGCTCTTTAGAAGCAAATATTTGTTCCTCTAACTTTTGGTTATTTATATATATATATATATATATATATATATATATATATATATATATATATATATATATATATATATATATATATATATATATATATATATATATATATATATATATATATATATATATATATATATATATATATATATATATATATATATATATATATATATATATATATATATATATATATATATATATATATATATATATTATATATATATATATATATATATATATATATATATATATATATATATATATATATATATATATATATAATATATATATATATATATATATATATATATATATATATATATATATATATATATATATATATATATATATATATATATATATATATATATATATATATATATATATATATATTATATATATATATATATATATATATATATATATATATATATATATATATATATTATATATATATATATATATATATATATATATATATATATATATATATATATATATATATATATATATATATATATATATATATATATATATATATATATATATATATATATATATATATATATATATATATATATATATATATATATATATATATATATATATATATATATATATATATATATATATATATATATATATATATATATATATATATATATATATATATATTTATATATTATTATATATTTTTTTTTTTTTTTATTAAAATATGAAAACGAGTAAAAGAGTAAAAAAAAAAAAAAATCAAAACTGCAAAATTTGAATAAATTTGTAAATGTGTACATGCAATATTGAACACTAAATTGGTCATGCATAATCATGTAATGAAAAAATAATATATATTATATATAATATATATATATATATATATATATATATATATATATATATATATATATATATATATATATATATATATATATATATATATATATATATATATATATATATATATATATATATCCCACAGAATTTCTGTCATAGGAAACATGGGAAGTTGTAGCGACAGGCCCAGCAAGCCGTCTACGTAAAATTGAAGCTGCTCAAGTAACCAAGGCTGCTCCTCACACAGGACATAACAAGATTCTGGAGGAGTAGCACCTGACAGGTATCAGCCTACCAGGTTGA
>SEYY01000779.1:135277-137777 GCA_009176605.1 Armadillidium nasatum
AATAATAATAATAATAATAATAATAATAATATAATAACAATAATTCTAATAATGATAATAAAAATAATAATAATAATGATAATAATAATAATAATTCAAATAATGATAATAAAAATAATAATAATAAAAATAATAATTATAATAATGATAATTATAAAAATTCAAATAAAGATAAAAATAATATTAATTATTATTATTATTATTATTATTATTATTATTATTATTATTATTATTATTATTATTATTATTATTATTATTATTATTATTATTATTATTATTATTATTATTATTATTATTTTTATTATTATTATTACATTACTATTATTATTATTATTTTAATTTCTACACTCCTCCAGTAAAGCACAAAACTAAGTACATATTAATAATTTTTCAAAAATTTAATCTTAACTTTTGGCTTTAGATAAATCACTCATACGAGAAATGAATTTTTTTTAAAAAAATTATTATAATAAAAAAAAAAATTTAAAAAAAAAAAAAAAAAAAAAAAAAAAAAAAAAAAAAAAAAACTTTTTTTTTTTTTTAAAAAAAAATTTTTTTAATAGTGTACAAAATAAGAATACAAATATATATTAAAAAAATAAAAAAAATTTTTTGTTTTTGTTTTTCTTTGTAACTGAAAAGGGCTTCCGGGGTGACGAATTCGTCATGTGAGTCCAAATTTTTGTTTCAAACATTCTAAATTCACATTAAAAAAATATATTAAAATATTAAAATATCTTTTAATACTCGAAATGTAGCACATTAAAACTTATCACATTTATTTAGTTTATATACAGATACATACAATGAGAAAAAAAATCATATTTAGTAGCAATAATAATAGTAAATAGGGTAATGTTAATAGTACAAATTATTATACTTATAATAATAATTATACCAATTATAATAATAATAATAATAATAATAATAATAATAATAATAATAATAATAATAATAATAATAATAATAATAATAATAATAATAATAATAATAATAATAATAATAATATAATAATAATAATAATAATAATAATAATAATAATAATAATAATAATAATAATAATAATAATAATAATAATAATAATATTATTATTATTATTATTATTAAAAACTTAAAATATTGATATCATACATTAGTGATGATTACGATAATATTGATCACTACCATCATTATCATTTTCATTATTAGTTGTAGCTAATACTTAAATAAAATATGTACTACATAAGTACTCTTTAGTATTTCAATAATAAGTATTTTTAATGGTTTTCCTAAAAGATCCTAGAGTGGGTGATTGCTGATAGGTTATAGGGAGACTGTTCCACTGAAGGATACCCTTGATTGAGATGGCCCTCCGATATTTAGTTAAATGTATTTTGTTTTGTTTAGTGTGTAGGATTTTGTGCTACCGAGATTGGTAATTCTTACTGTATGGTTCTGTATTATAAGGTTAGTTAGCAGTTGATTCGCACTTCCATTGATGACTTTAAAGATGTAACTGCTTACAGAGAGAGTATAGATACACTGATGCTTCTAGTATAGATAAACTTTTGAAAAGTGAGGTTGTATATTCATAGTAATATACGAATGATCTTTTTCTGCATAGTTACCAGAGGTTGTAAAAAGTATTCACTTGCGCAACCCCATATTGACAGACAGAATAGAGTAAATGGGAACATAGACAAGACTGTAGTAAAGGTATTTTAGAATATATTTTGGAACAGAGTCTTTAATCTTTAGCAATGCATAGTTTGCATAATTTAGCTTGCTGACAAGACTACTGATATGTTCTTTGAAAGTGAGTTTATCATCGAAGATAACACCTCATAATTTTGCAGACGCTGTTCTACTAATAGTTATATATTTTGCTTTAACATTAAGGTGCACAGGCTTTTTTTGATATGTTAGTACCAGATAATTTGTTTTACTTAAATTTAGGGAGAGTTTGTTAGTCTCAATCCATTTTATAATGTTTTTTAGAGTTTAGTGTGGCGATATCTCTATTTGATATTAAAATAGCAGTGTGGTCTGCATATTGTGAATATAAGGAATTATGACAATTTGGAAAGTCATTGGTATATATATTAAAAAAAAATAACTGTCCCAGAATAGATCCCTGGGGCACCCCTTGAGATATTTAAGCCAAGGGAGGAGGATGTGTCTCCCAAACGAACAGAACAAATTGTGCCCGATCAGATAGGTATGACTGGAGTAATTGTAGCGAGCCATTCCTGACACCAAGTTTTTCTAATTTACTTAAGAGTAAGTTATGTGGAACTACATCGAATGCTTTCGAGAAATCTAATAGTAATAGCACGTATGTCTGTTTTTCGCTTAGTGCTTTGCATATATTTTCAGTTAGGAAAACGAGGACATCTTCCGTGCTTCGGTTTTTAGTAAAACCAAATCGAGTTTGTGAGAGAAGTTTGTTTTCTTGTAGGTAATTAGCGAGTTGAGTGTGCACTAATTTCTCTTGGATTTTAACAGTAGAATGCAGGATTGA
>SEYY01000779.1:142777-145277 GCA_009176605.1 Armadillidium nasatum
CAAAAGGTTTTAAAAGAGCCGAATCTACAAGGTGTGCATATAAGCCTGAGAAGTATGCCCGAAGAGAGGTGAGGGTGCTAGGGACGTCAATGAGCATTTCCATAGAGATTCCAGTGTACAGTCGAGTATTCTCTAGACATAAGCACTAAGTGAAAAACGAAAAGGTCAAACTAAAGACCACCCTGTGAGATATGCCAACGAACCCTCCGAATGGTACCTATATCCCATATATATATATATATATATATATATATATATATATATATATATATATATATATATATATATTATATATATATATATATATTGTAAAGTATTGCAATATTGTATACATAAACATTCATGGAATTATTTGACTTAAATTTAAATTTAGAGAAGTGTCAAAAAGAGATTTAAATTAATCCGATTAAATATGGCAAACTTTTTTTTGGAAACATGTGTATTCATTCAGTAAAATATATGTATTTTAACTAATATATATATATATATATATATATATATATATATATATATATATATATATATATATATATATATATATATATATATATATATATATATATATATATATATATATATATATATATATATATATATATATATATATATAATATATGACATATATATATGGGTATTATATATATAGTAGGGGGACCACTTTATAGTGATTTCTGTGTAGGGACCTTGGTGTGTGGTCCTGTGGCACCGGTTCTAGAACCCGAAGCTCTTATTTCTTAGGTGATGTAGAGGCAGAGAGTGATCTTCAGTAGGCTGGGTGTTCTTAGTTTCTCTCGCTGACCTGTTGAGCCAATTAGTAGACGGTGGTAGCCACCAGTTCTCTGTATGCCTTGGCTCGGAATACCATTCAAGGAAGGGACCACATTCGAGGGCAAAAGGATCTGAAAAACTGTGGTATTCTCTTGAAAGGCAGAGTAGGCAGGAGTTTCTTCTTCTTGAGGAAACTGGTTGCTGCCTCTACAGGAACTCCTATGTTATAATAGGACAAACACGTTTTTCATTCACTCTTTCACACAATTTGGAAAAAATGTTCAACCACTGTTTATAAACATATAATTAAAACATATTCGTCATTAATCATCATATCTTTCCACTAATCAATTCGCTAGTGTTAATGTTCTTTTATCATACTTTTATTCCAACAGGTAAAAAATGTTCTCGCAATTGAAACTCTGTTTTATTTTAAATTTCATTTCAAAAGCTTTTGCTCGGCGCTACTTTCTGAAAAATTAACAAAAGATTAAAGTGTTCATCAGGCTAGTCATTACGACAAACCATATTTTGTCAGAACGTTCTTGTTCGTGGATGAAGAACCTAATATATGCACCTCAATCAGTGAATGACAACAAAATAATAGACAGAAGTCATTAATTCTTTGAAAACTTTCCATCTTCTAAAAGCCTGACAAAAACCTCCGTTTCGCTTTTGTTATTGTAACTCTCTAAAGTGGATTCTTTTGTACAGTCATAATTGAATTACAATGAAGAACTAATTTTTGTTTGAAACTTTATCTAAATACGATTAAAAAAGTAACGTGCCCTCTTCTCTTTGATGATCGCCAGCGTAAATCAGAAATACACCCTCTCCTGTTGTTAAATATAGCTCTAGAATGTCTAGTTGGTTATCTAGTTTGGAATATACATATAAAAAATTAACTTAAAGCTTCCTATAAACATTTATGTATTGTTAGGGATGTACTTGATGTAACATAGAATTTGTGTTTTTAATTTAAGACATATGCATACCAATGAAAGTCAGATAGCAATTTCTCGATGGCGAACGCACATCATCATACAATCAAATGATAAATGAAGTTAAATAACAGAGAGAGAGAGAGAGAGAGAGAGAGAGAGAGAGAGAGAGAGAGAGAGAGAGAGAGAGAGAGAGAGTGAGAGAGAGAGAGAAAATAGAAATACAATAATATAAGTCGAAAAGAGATAGAAAAGAATTAAGAACAAAGTTTTATGCCTTATAACGTATTCATGGTATTGATAATCCCCAATGAATTATTAACACCTCAAAATAACACATTGTATTTGACAGTAATTTATATTTTAAGTGCTTATCATTCTGTATTACAAGGTTAAATGGAAATAGTGTTTGGTAAGCTATTAAAATGTAAGAAATATCACATAACAAATAAATAACACATTCGCTATATATTCACCGAAAAAAAACGCGTTAAAATGTAGAAAACACTTTTAGAGAGAATAAATTAATTCTAAATAAATTGACATGGAAAAAAAGGTTAAAAAAAGGAAAAAAAACATAGAAAACAAAAAGAATATAACAAGTAAAAGGGAGTAAAAATAAATGACAAGAACAAACAAACAAAAAAATAAAATATAACAACGACAAAAAAAAAATTTAATTAAATTAAAAAGAAGAAAGAAAGTGAGAGAGAAAAAAAAAGAAAATAAACAACTCATAAAAAGAACAAACAAAATGAAATTAAAAAAGAAAGGAAAAAATATATATATAA
>SEYY01000780.1:0-12500 GCA_009176605.1 Armadillidium nasatum
GGAAGTTTCTCAATTTGGAACATGTGCCTTGAAATTAAAAAATAGCAACAATTGTCTTCTGTGTCAAATCCAAGATTCAAGTTAAAATGTCTGACAATTAATAGTAACATCAATACTACTGCAATGAAGAAAAGAGTCCAAGAAATGCTGGTGAAACCCATAAAAGACATCTCCAAGAAAATAACCCGAATAGCATGACTGAATGATGCAGTTTCTGAAAGTGGTGTCCGAATGACTTTTTTTGATTATGAAATATCAACTGGCAGTACCAGAACTAACAAGCGAAGATTCGACTGGAAATGGAAGTCCTTAAATATTTTCCCGAATCAAAATCTTCTCTTGAACCTCTACGTCAGTTCCCTGACTTTTCGCAGTTTTTTTTAAAAACAACACCCCAATACAATTGTCAGCAATTGTAGAAAGACCCTTCAGTTTGGACGGACATATTCACACTCCTAAATGAGGAAAACTGTCTGATGAATTTTTAGCAGTTTGGTATTTTTAAAAGGAAACTCAGTAATATATATATATATATATATATATATATATATATATATATATATATATATATATATATATATATATATATATATATATATATATATATATATATATATATATATATATATATTAATAATATAATAACAAATGTACTGCGTATTCGGATATATATACGCCCAAGTTGTGGTCGGGGATATTTTCATAGACGATATGTCATAGAAGTTCCGAATATTTCCTTTTGAACCATCTGTGGTATAGCGGTTAGCACAACGGACTTCCATCTTTTGATTCGATATATATATATACATATATATATTATATATATATATATATATATAATATATAATATATATATAATATATAAATATATATATATATATATATATATATATATATATATATATATATATATATATATATATATATATATATATATATATATATATATATATATATATATATATATATATATGTGTGTGTGTGTGTGTGTGTGTATATCTACCAAAATTTACACCAAAGTTAGGGGCAAAGACGGAAAACTGGTCAAATTAAAACCCGATGTGACCTGATACACGACGTTTGAAGGTGTGTAAATCATAGGAAGTTGGGAAAAATAGATGAAGGGAGTGTGTTCCAGATTTTGCCAGTGGAGAACATGTAAGATTGAGCAAAGCGATTAAGTCTGGGGTCAGAGAGTTGGACAGAGAAAGGATTAAACTGTGTAGAAAGACGAGTCGTAAGAGCCCTTCTCAATGGAGGAGGTATGCGACAAGAGAGTTCAGAAGAACAGTGTTCATTGTAATAGCGATAGCATAGAGATAGTGAGACAACAATTCGATGGGCAGAAAGAGACTGTAGAGAATTAGTGAGAGCAGAAGAGTTGATAAGACGATGAGCTCTAGACTCCACCTTCGCAAGGATAAATGTACGAGTGCAACCACCCCATATTAGTGAAGAATACCCCATACGAGGGCGAACAACACCCCTATACAAAGCAAGCAACTGGGGTGAAGTGAAGAAATACTGAAGACCCTCAGAACATCCAACCTCTTAGAACCTTGTTTAGAAAGAGAGGTAATGTGATCTTTCCAAGAAAGATCACGAGAAAAAGAAACACCAAGAATATTAAGAAGAGATGAAGGTTTGAGTTGTGTCTTCGAAGAAGATATCATAGTTGTGTTTAAGATTGTGTCGAGTAGTGAGATGGAGGAATTGAGTTTTGGTGGCATTGAAAACAATCATGTTCTCTCTGCCCCAATTGGAAATGCGAGATAGATCAAAGGTCAGCTGCTTCAAAGTTAAATTTCTTGCGTCTATTAACTGTCGTTGGGAGGGTCTTAAAATGAAAAGAGTAATGAAGGATGTAATCAGCGTATAGGAGTGGATAGGAGAAGTAGTAGCAGAGAGAAGGTCATTAATGAAAAGCAGAAAAAGTGTTGGGGATAGGACAGATCTTTAAGGAACACCACTGATTTGCCGTTTATAACAGCTGCTATAGAACGACCGGAAAGGAAATCAGAGAGGTCACAGAGAGAAGGATAGATTCCGAAAGAGGGAAGTTTGGGAATCAAAGCTTTGTGCCAGACTCTATCGAAAGTTTTCGATATATCTAGCGCGACAGCAAAAGATTCATCGAAATGCTGAAGAGCGGAGGACCAAGAGTCAGAGAGAAGGGAAAGGAGGTCACCAGAAGAACGTTTCTTACGAAAGTCCTACTGACGATCAGAGATAAGATTAGAAGAATTTAAATGTTTCCAAATCTTCCTGTTAAGGATAGATTCGAAAACTTTAGAAAGAAAGGATTTTAAAGAAATGAGATGGTAGTTAGAGGGTTGAGGGGAGTCCCCCTACTTCTGTACAGGCTGAATGAGCGCACGTTTCCAGCTAGAATGGAAGGTTGAAGTAGAAAGACATAGACGAAATAGTTTACCAAGGCAGGGTGCAAGCTCTGAAGCACTAGTTTTCAGAATAACAGGAGGAATACCATCCAGACCATACGCCTTCTTAGTATTAAGTTCAGTGAGAGTAGAATGTTAGAGTGAACATTTTTTTGCAAAATGCCAGAAAGGACGAGAGGAAGAGGAACCAGAAAGATTATTGCATTTGCGCCAGAGGAAAAGAGTTTTTGGTATCTCGAAGAATAGATTTTGCACGATTCCGGGATGAAATATAAGTTGCATGAGTTTCTGGGGTTTGAAGACGACGGTAGTCCCCGAAGACAGCACCCCTGCACGGATACCACGAGAACAAGCAGAGTTAAACCAAGGTTTCTTAGGTTTAGTAGAAGGGAAAGAATATGGAATGTACGCCACCATGCCAGAGAGAATCACTTTAGTTATGCGTTCTGCACACTCCGAGGGACCCCTCCCACGGAAACAGTAATCATTCCATGGAAAATCAGTAAAGTACAACCGCAAGTCAGACCAGTTAGTGGCACCGAAATTCCAGAAACGTCTCCTCGCCGAAGGCGGTTGCCGTTCTTGCGGAAACTTAAAGAGACAGGAGAAGATACAGAGATAAGATGGTGATCGGATGAACCCAGAGGAGGAAAGAGTTTAACAGAGTAAAGAGAAGGATATGAAGTTAGGAAAAGATCTAGTATGTTGGGTTCATCACCAAAGCGGTCAGGGATACGGGTAGGAAGATGCACCAACTGCTTCAAGGTTGTTCTGGATAGAAAATTGGTAGGCGAGTTCACCAGCTGAATCATGAGAACTAGATGAAAGCCATTGGCGGTGGTGAACATTGAAATCACCTGAAATGATGCTTTCGGAGAAAGGAGAAGTAGAAAGAATGTGTTCTATTTTTGAGTTAAGATAATCGATGAATTTTGAATAATCAGTAGAGTTAGGAAACAAGTAGACAGAACAGATAAATTTAGTTGCAGAGTTTCAAGAAAGTTTAAGCCATAAAGCAGAGAATTCAGAAGACTCCAAATTAGAGACAGGAGAACAGACAACATCGTTGAGCACATTTGCACAACATCCGCCTTTAGCTGAAAATTGAGGATAGAGACATTAGGAGGAAACGGAGTAGGGCTTGCTGTCAGAGTACTCAAGCACCTGAGTTTCGGTTAAGAGTAAGAGATGAGGTCTAGAAGAAGAGAGGTGGTATTCGACAAAGTAAAAATTAGTAAAGATACCTCGAATGTTGCAGAAATTAAATATAAATATATATATATATATATATATATATATATATATATATATATATATATATATATATATATATATATATATATATATATATATATATATATATATATATATATATATATATATATATATATATATATATATATATATATATATATATATATATATATATATATATATATATATATATATAAGGAAATTATTTTGCAAAAATTTATGGAAATAATTGTCTTTACTATATATTGTTTATTTCTTAACTTTTCACTACCTTGCTGAAAGATCTGTTTTACAGTTTATCACTCCCCAATGAGGATGTACGTTACTGTAATGGGGGCGATATCGCCCTTGTTGAAAATACCTGGTGCAAAATGTATTTTATTTTATAATAAATTGTTGCCTGATTTTATGTTTATTTGTTTAAAAATTCATTTACATTTTTTTGAAAATTTATGCATTTTCAAATGAATGGTTTTTCCATGAATGGTTTGTAAATTCATATACTAAAACCTACGACAAAAAATGTCAGAATCCATAAAATTTGATATTTCTTGCACTAAGTTCAATACGCATATGCGAAAATTAATAACACATTGATGTAATAGTTTCCTATTGTGCTTATCACTACTATATTAGCCAATATTTAGAAAACTTAATGTGCAATTAGCAATCTTGACAACCTCAAAGTATACAGATATATCTTAAACGTATAATTTATTATCTTTACAGTTTTAAAGTATTTAGATACACGTATCGGCGATGCATGTATCAGAATCGGTATCGCCAAAGAAAGTAAGCAAATATTGGTATATCGGTATCGCTAAAGCAAATTTTTGTGTATTTATGCATCGGTATCGCTTAAGCAAATTTTTTGTATCTATGCCGATCACTGTATATATGATTAAAACATTTTTAAAGGATAGCATCTTGTAGTATTCATTCTATATATATATATATATATATATATATATATATATATATATATATATATATATATATATATATATATATATATATATATATATATATATATATATATATATATATATATATATATATATATATATATATATATATATATATATATATATATATATATATATATATATATATATATATATATGTTGATATTGTATATTTATATTTTATATTTATATTTTATACTTTATAAAATATATTTGGTATATTTATATATATATATATATATATATATATATATATATATATAATATATATATATATATATATATATATATATATATATATATATATATATATATATATATATAATATAAAATATATATATATATATATATATATATATATATATATATATATATATATATATATATTATATATATATATATATATATATATATATATATATATATATATATATATATATATATATATATATATATATATATATATATATATATATATATATATATATATATATATATATAACGGAATGAAGACTACAATGTTATCTTAAAAATGTTGTATTATATTATTATTAATATGGTCTCTTTTAATACATACAATTTATGAAATTATTATGTAACTGAAAAATATTTTTTTGTAGAGTTTGAAATAGAAAAAATTAGGAGTAAGAAATCGTTAATACCTGGTTAAATGGGATCCTCTATCATTCCAATCAATCTCTCGAACATGGCTTTCTATTAATTTCTTTACATAACTCTGAAATTTATGAAGCAATATATATATATATATATATATATATATATATATATATATATATATATATATATATATATATATATATATATATATATATATATATATATATATATATATATATATATATATATATATATATATATATATATATATATATATATATATATATATATATATATATATATATATATATATATATATATATATATATATATATATATATATATATATATATATATAGGGCGTCACCAGCTTTCAAGCTAGGGGAGGGAGATAATTTAAAATTTTATAGAACTTCCGGGGAAAGAAACAAACATATTAAATTAGAAATATTTGTATTGAGAAGGAAATAATTAATATTTAATTAATTTTTATTTTATTAAAATTAGAATATCAAATAAAATATGAAGTGATGAAAAATTCACAGTATAGAACAGTTGCAAATAATTGATATTATTAATAAGGAGAGGGTCCAATTTTTTAAAACTTATTAATAATATCAATTATTTGCGATGAAAGCGAAGTAAAGTATGAAGAAATGTAAAAAAAAAAAAAATAATTTTAATAACAGATGATGTTGATAAATTTTTGGAAGATGATGATAATCATATAATGAAAAAAATTTGCAAAGTACGAATTAACTAAGTTTCTTTAAAAGATTCAACATCTTCACCGAAATTTTGAAAAACATCCACAATAATGGAAATATTTAGAGAATTATAAGAAAGGGAACAAAAAAATAGAACAATTAAAATTTATTAACTAGCCAGCTGAATGAGGAATAAAGCTAATGCAAAAATTTAATGGCAAAATAATAAAAGATGAAGACCAGAAGCAATTTTTATGAAAGGTATCACTTCTTTATATTATCTAATAATGCTTTTGAAATGATTTCAATATGTTTAAATTATATTTTTGGCGAAATTTAACAATCATTTTTTTCCTTAAAAATACTTTCCAGTCTGTTTCAAGATTACGGAAGGAAGTATCCAAAAACATTACCTGAGCTACAAAAACCTTTCAATTAATGTCATTCAAGTATGTTTTAGAAATTTTCTTAATTAATAAAAGTATTAAATCCTTTTTTGAAACTGTTATATTTATTAAATATATTATATAATTATATTATTGGTATTAAATGAAACATCTTTTTTTAATAAGCACATTTAAATTATATATTTTAGCTCTTAACGTTAATTTCTTATTTTTAAAAGGTAGTATATGTTGTTGGAATATTATTTATATAAATAATGAAAGGAAAGAGGCCTACAGACGGTGTAGGGGTTAGGTAGCAGGCGTGTTTTTATTAATAAAAATGTTTGTTTTATTAATTTCAGAAAGAATATTTTGTTACGTTATATTTTGTAATCAAGGTTCTAATAATTTTGATCAATGTTAATCAATGATAAAAAATTTTCTTTTTGTATCCTATGTATCCTATTTATATTGAAGGTTGTTTTTATTTTTAATATTCATATATATTGGATTTGGAAAATTGGAGATAATCAAATTTGTTTTTTTTTAAACATACATTTATTGAGTTATTACTATAATATTTTGCTGTATTGATTGTAATTTTTTATATATATACTAATTCCATCCTTTAATGGAAACCGAATTATTAATCTTATATGTTCTTGTATATTAATCTCATCTGCAAAGCCAAACCAACCTGTGATCTTAAAAGTACAAATTCATAAGACTTGTTACATCACCAAGGTATGGGTATGGTAATTGATTAAAATGTTACTTTATTACGTGCATATTAAAATATGAAAACAATACTAGTGTAATAATGAGAGTATCTTTTTGGCTTTTATTTTGTGATTCTGAAATCAATCAAATTGCCCAAAACTTTAAAGAAAAAAACGAAGCAACTGGCTCGTGGTTCGCCTTGCCAATCTTACCAATATAAGAACGTATTAATACAATCATTGTTGGTCTTGTTAAGGAAATTCACACCAACAGGTTGGTAAGAAAACTCATTAATGAAAATTATGTAACTAGTAATTCTTGGTAAAGCTTTGGGATAATTTCTATAAATAATAAACTATAATAATCCATAATATTAATATTATTATTCATAAGTTTCATAAATACTTTGATTTCTGAATTGTGTTTTATTGCTCGTAAGATGAGTGGTCCCCGAATTGAATCTTGCCGTAAGAAAAGAAATTTTATAATTAACAGCACAAGATTACATAACTGATCAGGAAAGTCTTTCAATCTTGGAAATTAGTGAATATGCTGATCTCAATAATTATATTGAAGCCAATAGGACTTTTCCTAAATACTTGAACTTATTTTTTACTTTCTATCTAGATCTCCTCCCTAAATCTATTTTCAAACTTTATAGTATATTTCTTTCTAATTCTTCTTACTACATCGTCGATCTTTTCTATCAGGAACTTGTTTACTCTTCATATTTTTCTCACCCTCCCTTACAACGGTACCAGTAAATTATTTGGGTTTTCGTTTGCATTTCAAGAGACTTTAATTGAAAGTCTCCGCTGGTTAATATCAATAATTCACGCTTAAATTTGGAAAATATTACTATTACTTGTATAGGAATACAATGCTCGGCGGCGTTAACTGAAATTTAAAAATTGAAAATAAGTGACACCCTAATATATATATATATATATATATATATATATAATATATATATATATATATATATATATATATATATATATATATATATATATATATATATATATATATATATATATATATATATATATATGAGGGAAGACGAAGCAATGAAAGTACCCTCCACTGGGCTTGACCCACTGGGTGAGATAATATATATATATATATATTATATATATATATATATATATATATATATATATATATATATATATATATATATATATAATAATAATAATAATAATAATAATAATAATAATAATAATAATAATAATAATAATAATAATAATAATAATAATAATAATAATTAATTATTATTATTATTATTATTATTATTATTATTATTATTATTATTATTATTATTATTATTATTATTATAATTAATAATTACAATAATTATAACAATATTAATAATAAAATTAATAATAATAATATTATTAATTAATAGCAATAACAATAATAATAACAATAGCCACAACAATAATAATATTAAAACAGTATTTTGAAATATGAATAAAAAAAGCATTTAAATTTAATTACAACATACTATAAAAAGTTTTTTCCCAGAAATAAAAAAAAAAAAGTTAATGAATGTTGAACTCACAAAAATAAAGCATTTCTCAGATTTATAGGAAAAAAATTTGGTGTATCTTAAATTAGAAGAAATTAGAAGAAATTTAGAAGAAAAACGGAAAGGAAGAAATATTTCATCCAATAATATGGCAAAAACATTATCGATAAAGTTTTAAATAAAAAATAATTAATTAATTAAAAAACTAATAAATTACTATTTCTACAAACCCGAAAAGTTTTATATCCTTTGGTATTTCTCATTAAATTTCCTATGTTTGTAATGTGGGAGTACGCAGCAGACCAAGGAACAAAGTGATATTCTTTCGGCAAATATGATATTAGACTAAATGCTGTTCTATAAGGCAACATTTTAGCAGATGCTAAACTAAAACTGTCATCTATCAGATTGGCTCGATCTGCAGAACTTAAAATCTGAAAAACGAAAAAAATTGGCAAATAATTAATAAGTAATGGACTTTCAACGCAAAATCTCCATTTTTGAAAATTTATGGCTACTAACAAAGATTTAATTTAAGTTTAAGCATTTTCTACCATTATGGTAATTTTGCACTTCGTTACGCTTAATATGTAGTTTTCTAAACTAAGAGTTAAAAAACTTATTTTTACTCGACAATTTTAACCCTGATATTTTATTTAACATTTTATTAAAAAAAATTTGTGATATATATATATATATATATATATATATATATATATATATATATATATATATATATATATATATATATATATATATATATATATATATATATATATATATATATATATATATATATATATATATATATATATATATATATATATATATATATTTTTTATTTTACCTCTGGTGGGCAAAGGCCAGAGGCCCAAAAAAAATCCCACCAGAGTTAGGGGGAAAGTCGGAAACATAGTCAAATTAAAAGCCGACATTACCTGATATACGGCGTTTGAAGGTGTATAAGTCATAGGAAGTTGGAAAAATTGATGAAGGAAGTGTGTTCCTGACTTTACCAGAAGAGTATATGTTTAGATTGAGCATAGAGGTTAAGTCTGGGTCAGAGAATTGGACAGAGAAAGAATGAGACTGTGTAGAAAGACGAGTCGCACGAGAACTTCTCAACGGAGGAGGTATGCTACGAGAGAGTTCAGAAGAGCAGTGTCCGTTGTAATAGCGATAGTATAGAGAGAGTGAGGCAACAATTCAACGGGCAGAAAGAGATTGGAGGGAATTAGTGAGAGCAGGAGAGTTGTTAAGACGAAAACCCTAGACTCCACCTTTTCCAGGAGAGCTGTATGAATGGAACCACGACAGATGCGTGACGCATACTCCATAACAGGGGCGAACAACACCCCTATACAGAGAATGCAACTGGGGTGGATTGAAGGAATGCTGTAGGCCCCTCAGAACACACAACCTCTTAGAACCTTGTTTAGAAAGAGAAATAATGTGATCTTTCCAAGAAAGATCACGAGAAAAAGAAACACCAATAATATTAAGGAGAGATGAAGGTTTGAGCTAAATGTTTTCGAAGAAGATATCATAGTTGTGTGGAAGATCGTCTCGAGTAGAGAGATGGAGAAATTGAGTTTTTGAGGCATTGAAAACGACAATGTATTCTCTGCCCCAATTTGAAATGCGAGATAGATCAGAGGTTAGCTGCTCCAAGGCAGATTGCGTCTATTAACTGTTGTTGGGAGGGACGCCTTTCAAAATCAAATGAATAATGAAGGGTGGAGTCATCAGCATAGGAGTGGATAGGAGATGAAGTAACAGAGAGAAGGTCATTAATGAAAAGTAGAAAAAGTGTTTGGGATAGAACAGATCCTTGAGGAACCCCACTATTAATATATTTATAGGATGAAGGGTGGCCGTCTACAAGAGCTGCTATAGGATGACCAGAAAGGAAATCTTCGGTGATATTTAGTGAGGGGGGGGAATGTATTTCCATATATATATATATATATATATATATATATATATATATATATATATATATATATATATATATATATATATATATATATATATATATATATATATATATATATATATATATATATATATATATATATATCAAAAATGTAAATAACTTTGAATTATAATTGTATCTTTTTTGATGTTCACGTATTTTATGATTTAGTGTATCTAATCTATAGTTTTGATTTCGAATAGGAATTTTAAAGTGCTTTGTGAATTTCTAAATTTATTCTACGTTTTAGTATTATTTACAGATGATATTGAGATTGAGTCAAGAATGGCTCGAAACGTTTATCTTAGTTAAATATTATTTATAGTTATCTTTAATATTATATTAAATTTCTTAATAGACATGCTAATTTTTCTCCAAAATTGTTGACTTCACTATATATATTATTAAACTACGGTTCCCAAAGAACAAACCTATTACAACTATATATATTATATATATACATATATATATATATATATATATATATATATATATATATATATATATATATATATATATATATATATATATATATATATATATATATATATATTATATATATATATATATATATACCTCGTGTTTCTTATTTAGAAGATCTGTCAATTTTTTCCATAAAACGTCGTCGTAATTGACCCGGTAATATCCTTCTTGATTTGTATTAAATTTAGCCCAGTCATAACTATCATTTTCTAGTTTTATTTGTAACTGTATATATATATATATATATATATATATATATATATATATATATATATATATATATATATATATATATATATATATATATATATATATATATATATATATATATGATTCGACTGCCGTCGAGAGTGGAATGTGCTTGGAAGCAGATGGAAAGAAGAAAAGTTAGGAACATGATAAGGAAGTCAGAAGAGAAGAGATGAGAAAAGCAGAAGAGAGGAAAAAAAAGAAGAGAAAAGAGGAGAAGGTTAGGTTGTTGGATCTGAGGCTTCAAGATCTTGTTCCTGAGATTGTAAAGTTTGTAGAATTATTCGTGAAGAACAATATTGACCAAAGTTAGATTTTCTTTTTTTGATTTTTCTTTATAATATTTCAATATATTTTTAAAAAAAGTAAATTAACATAAATTCAATAAAATTATATGGAGAAGCAACACATCTTTCGATACAACGTATTTTCAGCAGTTAAATAGAAAATTAAATATTAAAAGGAAAAAAAATAAAGTGTAGATAGAGGTAACTTCTGGTCAATAAAGGATGACTTTTTCGTTGCAGTTAATTCAAATGAAGAATAATAGTTCTTCGTATGGATCTAGAGGCTGATAACCTTTTAAACCAGTTTTTCTTTCTTCCCAAGTACGATTTCAGGAATGTGAAAACTTTTTGCAGTCGACACCACCCTGCTTTATGCAGGATATGATGCAGTATATATATATATATATATATATATATATATATATATATATTATATATATACTATTATATATATATATATATATATATATATATATATATATATATATATATATATAATATATATATATATATATATATATATATATATATATATATATATATATATATATATATAGTATATATATATATATATATATATATATATATATATATATATATATATATATATATATATATATATATATATATATATATATATATATATATATATATATATATATATATATATATATATATATATATATATATATATATATATATATATATATATATATATATATATATATATATATATATATATATATATATATATATATATATATATATATATATATATATATATATATAGTATATATATATATATATATATATATATATATATATATATATATATATATATATATATATATATATATATATATATATATATATATATATATATATATATATATATATATATATATATATATATATATATATATATATAT
>SEYY01000780.1:17500-28509 GCA_009176605.1 Armadillidium nasatum
AATAAATATCAAAATATCCTGAAGAGGGTTAAAAAATCAGGACCTCTATACATGCCGATCAATTGGTGACTATTATTAGGAATTTAAAAAAAAAAAAATGGAAATATTTTGATCGTAAAAGAAATGAGCTACAATGATTTTATCGACTTAAATTCGTTGACCAATGAGATTCTCTTTAATAGTCAGAAAAACACATAAGTTGGACAAATTACATTAAAAGATATTAAGATGATAAGAAAGGTAAAGGGCAGCGAAATTTACTTCTACAAGAGAAGCTACAAATAGATGAACTGGGAAGAAGCTCACAGCAGAACAAGTGGAACTAGAAGTTCTTGAGTGAAGAATTTAGATAGTATTATCACAAAACTCGCATACAAATAAAAAATTCCTATAGGTAAAAATAAAAAAAAAGATTGACAGAGTTTACTGACATCTAACGTTATTCTAAAATACTATGAACCATTTTTCAAAGACTTGTTTTGATTTTTAGTTTGTAAATTATGAATTATAAATATTTAGATTTCAAATCATTCGTTAAATTTATTCTCCCAGAAATCTTAATTAATACTATTCGTGAATATGAATGTCATAAATACTAAAAATTTGGCATTTTCTAGAGGAACAAGGATACAATTGGAAGGTTCTTAATTTTTATGGGCTGTAGAATTTAATTTTTTTCTTAGAAACAAAATAAAAGAAAGCCCATCTAAAATTAGAATAAATTTGCCATATAAAAATGCCCATTTATTATTTCCAGGCTATTCCTTATTGTCTAAATAATTCCAACCACGCAGCTGAAATATTAAATTGCGATTTCTGAAGAACTGTATAATCTTTACTTGCGTCAATGTTCTTCCGGAGAAGCGATGTGTCTAGGTAAAAATTTTTTATAGAAGAATATATATATATATATATATATATATATATATATATATATATATATATATATATATATATATATATATATATATATATATATATATATATATATATATATATATATATATATATATAATATATAATATATATATCTACCAATATCCACCATAGTTGGGGAACATTTGCGATCTGGTCGCTAATGGCCAACGTGACCCGATACACGCATTTAAAAGTGTGCAAGTCAATGGAAGTTGGGAAAACAGGTAAAGGGAGTGTGTTCCAGACTTTACAAATAGGGTACATGTAAGATTGAGCATAGCTGTTAAGTCTGGAGCCGTAGAGTTGTACAGAGAAAGGATGAGTGTGTAAAGTGTCGTGTCGCACGAGCCCTTCCTTCTCAATGGAAGAGGTATGCGACAGGAAGGTTTAAAAGATCAATGTCCGTTATAATAGCGATAGTATAGATAGAGTGGCCCAACAATTCGACCTTTTCGAGAAGAGCCGCATGTGTGGAACCACCCCAGACGTGTGAGGCGTATTCCATACAGGGGGAGAACAACACCCATATAAACAGAAAGCAACTAGGGTGTATAAAATTTTTATTTTAAATAACAAAAAAATTTAAATTTGCTAGAATTATATTTCAAATGTGTCAGATTGTGTCCCTCTTAATAAATAATTTAAGAGCCTGACACTTTGACCTTACAAAGCACCTAATTATGATTAGCTCCAACCTTCCCCAAAATTCACAAAGGAAGAATATAGCAGCCCAGTCGATTTTAATTTACTCAAGCTTAAGAAAATATAACTTTTTCGCTACCTATCTAAATGGTTGCATATTCATTTGCTACGATATATATTCACCAACTGTTTTTGGTTATTTTGTGCAATTTATTCATATTATATTCCTGGCCATTCTTAAAACCTGTCTTACTCCTTTCTATGAGGTTTTTCAACATTCTGGGAGAGGAATTCAAGAAGCATACTGTATTTCAGTATACCTACCTCTACTCTACAGCCTACGTCTGTTGAAGTTTTGCCCTTATTCAGACTGCATTTCTATCAAGGGCTTCTAAATCTTGAAGGAGGAAAAGTAAATGAAACAAGATATAATCAGGAAACATAACTTGGTAAGTAAGTTTGAAGTGTCAGGCTTTCTATATCATTTCTTGATTGTCCTTTATATAAAGAATTGCCCACATATGCAAAGCTCCCAATCTTATATTTATGTCTTTTTAAAAATCATTCATTGTGGAAACATTTGGCATTAATCCACAAGGCACAAACTGAAGCATTTGAAGTTCTTATTTGCATTGTAAGTTGTGATCAGGTTATAGCTTAAATTTCGTTAATATTTACACTTGATTTAAGACCTGGAAAGCCAGCATAAAAATTATTTCCACTTTTCAGTTCTGGGCTGGTTTTGCTGTTTAGTTGGAGCTTTGGCTTGGAGTATTCAACCACAGTAATCTGTTCTATTTTTCAATATTAATTTGAATGTTCAGTTTAATGAAATTAAAAGTAATTTTTTCCTTTTCTTTCAATTCATTGGATTACCATATTACAGTTATTTTCATTGTCAAAAAAATCAAACATGTAATGACTTGGAGTATCAAAACATTTAATACATTTTATTTTGTGACATGGGAATTTGTGATTACTTAAATTAAATTTTTGTATAACTAGGGTGGCGTAAAAAAAATCCGAAGGACCCTCAGAAAACCCAACCTCTTAGAAGCTTGTTTAGATAGAGAAATAATGTGATCTTTCCAAGAATGATCTCGAGAAAAAGAAACACCGAGAATATTAAGGACATATGAAAGTTTGAGTTGGGTGTTTTTGAAGAAGATATAGTAGTGTTGAAAATTTGGAAATTTTTGGAATTTTAATTTCCCATGTCACAAAATCTTCTATGGCTCTATAACGACGAAGACGTAACTTGTTGTTCCTATCAATATGGTATATAAACTAAATAACAAAGGTATACTCCACATGGAATCTGATACTGAACTGAAAACTAATTGGATCATGTTAACCAATAAGAAACGTTTATTATTCTGACGTCATGTATGAACTGAAGGTGGATTGGTTCGTGTTAACCAATAAGATACGGTAATATTTACGACGTCACTGTGGAATCGGAAGCTGATTGGCTGATAAGAGTATCGAGAAATTTATTTAGTCTTAAAAAATTGTGTCTAATTCTGTTCTAACATGAAGTTACTTTAATATTTTATCACAAAAGAAGGATTTGGGCGGGAATGAGTAGTAATTAAGGAGCCTCTTTTCAGAGGATTAGGACATCAAGAATAAACAGTTTGAGTTCGTATAAACAGATAAGAACTCGGTTATTTATCTTTATATTTCATCACAAAAGAAGGATCGGAGAAAGTAAGCGGTTAAGGAAAATAAACACGAGTACCTGAGTCTCTTTTCAGAGAATTAGGACATCAAGAATAAACAGTTTGGGATCGTATTTACAGATAAGAATCTTATTTTTTCCTTAATATTTCATCACAATAGGAGGATTATAGAAAGTAGGTGATTAAGGAGTAAAGGAAAATAAACACGAGTACCTTGGAGTCTTTTTTCAGGGGATTAAAACATCAAGAATAATCAATTTGGGTACGTATTTACAGATAAGAGCTTTATTTTTCCTTAATATTTCATCACGATAGAAGGGATATGGGGGTAAGCGGGAGGGAAGGGGAAGAGGAATCCGTATAAAAGCAACGAATCTCAGAGACTCCGAATTGAATTCTGCTGCTGCCTCTCACTTTCAAGATGGATTCTCCCCGCGCCTTCAAATGTGCTAAAGTTCCAGAACTTCTCAATTGGGAAATCGAGTATGAAAATATAAAGTCCGCTTCTCAGAGAAGAATAAATGGTGAGCATTATTTTAGTTGTTTCACTTCCACGCCTAGTAAAAATAGACCATTGTTTATCTCGGAGAGTCAGATGAGAGAAATATTTGAAACGCTTCAATTCTGGAGTTATGAACAATATTCCCAATTATTTGAAGCAAAAATACCTAGAGACGAAATCTCTTCATATGTACAGCCTATACTGAATGATAAATAATGAATAATAAATAATGAATAATGTCTTAAGTTACAGTATACATCAAACTCAGAAACTCAAATTTTAGATGTAAGGCTAAGAATCCATTGCAAAGAAGCAGAATGAATACGTATTCACCAATTACGGATTTACTATCAGAGGGGCAGATCAAGTAGGCGGTTTTCTAAAATTACGTGAAGAATTTGAAGCAAAAATGGAAAAAGCTGTTAAATTTGAAGAATATATAGAAAAAGCATATGCAATAATCTACGCTATGTATAAAGATTTGAAAAATGAAGATCCCAACTTTACAAGTATTGAAATAATGGAGAAGGCTGACAGACTTGATTTCGGTAAACGATGGAGCAACGAGGTACTGAAATCACAGATTAAGGACCCTGAAGCAATACATATCCCTGGTAATAGTATTTTTCGTTAAATAAATTTTCGTTGTAGGACTGATTTAAATAAAAAACAATTGACTGATGGGATAGGTTAAATTTTAAATTATATTTCCCGAAGTTAAAAGGATAATAATAATATTATAAATCCTAACAAGTTATTAAATCGTAAATAAGTGATGATAAATTAATATTAAGTGAAAACATTTGTTATTATTTATGTTAATAAAACAATATATTGGTATTATTTTCAAGTGATAATAATATTAAAAGATTATAAATTGATGTTAAGTGGTGATATTATTATTATATATGTAAATAAAACAATATATCGGTATAATATTATGAATGCTAATAAAATCTTGAATTACTTTTTTATTTTCTTGCCAGCTCTATGCATATATATTTTGTTTTAAAATATTCTTATTCATTCTTGTGTATGCATGAAAAGAATGGATGTTGATAAATTTATGTTCCGTAGTCCTGCAACGTGTTTAATAGCGGGACCTACGGGTTGTGGAAAGACATTTTTATTATTAAATATATTAAAACATGTTGATATCTTCGAAAAACCAGCCACAAAAATTATCTGGTGTTATAATGTTTACCAAGAAAAGTTTAACAAGTTTAAAGATGAAATTAACTTCCATGAAGGTATTTACGATATAAAGTCTCTTCAAGGTATAATAGGTCATAAAATAATTGTGTTGGATTATCTGATGCATAAATTAAATGAGGATATAACTGAGGCATTTACGGTTTATTCTCATCATATGAATATTTCTGTGTTTTTTATAACTCAAAATATCTTCCATCAAAATCGTTATATGAAAGATGTTTCGTTAAACACACAATACTTAATCTTATTTGGTAAAAGACGTGATATGAGTCAATTAAATATATTATCTACACAAATGTTTCGGACTCAGCGTAAAGAATTTCTAAAAATATATAAAAAGTTAACATCTATTCCGCATGATTATTTATTGTGCGATCTTCATCAGAATAACAAGTTTAGAGTTCCACTACGTACATTTTACCTAATGAAATAGAAACTGTATACATTGCTGAATAATGAGTACACTTGTTAAAAAATACTTACCTATTATTGATAAGTTTTAAAAACTAAAGTCTAAAGATGGACGGAAATTAATTACTGAAAATTAAAAATTAACAAAGTGTGTATGCGAGATTTGTTTAAATCTAATAAAAGGAAACATTCCTTTAAATAAACCTCAGAAAGTTAAGTTACATCGTCATAGGAACATCACTCGAAAACTTGCTCGTAAAGTAAAAAATCTTAATAATAAAAAGAAGTTATTGCAGAAAGGGACTGGAGCATTCTTACCTCTGCTCTTCTCAGTTATCGGACCTTTATTATCTAAATTAATTCCGCAATAATGAAGAGAGTAGTTGTATTACGTTACGAAGATTAAGTGAAAATGAAAAATATATCTGAACACCTCCACCACCACCAACAACAACAACAACAGTAACAACAACAGTAACAACAACAAAAACAATAACAACAACAACAACAACAACAACAACAACAACAACAATCTTAAAGCTGAAAAATTAAACAATTGTGAAAAGGAATTGTCTCGTATATTAAACTCGAATATGAATATTCATGGAAACGTATTTTGTATCAGAATGCAATGTAATCATTAGTGCACTTAAAAGAATTACAGCATCAGTCTTTACCAAGTAATTCTACAGAGAAAACAGTGCCAATGACGAAATCTAATGAACAAGAAGAAAAAGGATTTCAACATATTTTAGAGCAATGTCTACCTAACAGATCTAAAATTAATAGAATTGCGTTATCCAATATTTTAAAAGATCATATTTCATGGGATGATTTAGGACAGATTATTATAAATGGAGAAGCAGTTTCGAGATCAAATATTGTAGACCTCATATCGGATCTCACAAGAGAGTGGAAAAAAACACCAATAACAGGATGGCGCAAGATTAAACAAGAATTTCAAACAATTAAATTCCCAAAAAGTCTAATACAAAATAAACAAAGATTATTCGATTTGGAAAACATTCCTCATAGCCCCAGTCCTGAAATATCTCTTCCAGGCACCAATTTTGCCTCAGTTAGGTCAAAAAGAAAAAACGTAAATACTCCATATCCTCAGGCTGAAAGATTAAGAAGAAAAGCAAGTAATGCTTGATTTTTCATGTTTCCTGTATAATTGTTTGTATTTTTCATTGTACGCGTGATTTTAAATGAATATTTTATGTAAATAGTTTATTTCCTTTATAAGTATCCTTGTTCATTTATTTGCATATCATTTTTCATTATCAATCCAAAGGAAATGGTAGATAAATATTATTATGACGTAAGTTATCCTCATAGTTATGGTGGATTTTCTAGATTTTACTCACAGTTCCCTCATGTAAATAAAAAAAAAAAAAGACTTGAAAGAATATTTATCGGGTGAAAGTGGTTTTACATTACATAAATATGCACGTAGAAGATTTAATAGTTGTAAAACTGAAGTTCATGACACTGGTCATACATGGCAGCTAGATTTAACAGATATGATTAAGCATAGTTCTTATAATAATGGATATTTATGTTTAAAATCTCTAAAAGATAAAAAGTGTCCCACCGTAGCTAAAGCTGTGAGAGAGATAATTAGTGAAGATGACAGATACCCAAAGTTCACGTGGACAGATAAAGGTACATAGTTTATGGCTTAAAGAATTCCAAGCTATTGTTACAGAATACGATATAGGATATTATAACACTTTTTCAGTGAATAAAGCTGCAATAATTGAACGTGTACAACGAACTATCAAAGAATAAATGCATAGATATTTTACTAAAATGAATACTTTCAAATATATTAATATTTTAAAGGACTTGGCGTATTCGTTTAATCGATCATATCATCGTACAATTAAGAAAACTCTGTTTGAAATGTTACCAACCATTCCTGTAATAAATAATAACAAAAATGAAATAAAAGATAAAATTGGAATTAAAGAGGGTGAATACGTACGTGTATCAAGATCTACAGATAAATTTATGATAATGATACACAGTGAACTGGTCTCAGGAAATATTTCAAGTAGCTAAGATAAAAGAATTTCCTCGCGATAGTGTAAAATTATATTATCTTTAGGATTTAGAAGGTGAATCAGTGAAAGGTGGATTTTATAAACAGGAGGTACAAAAAAAAGTTTCGATCCTAAGCAGCTTTTTAAAATAGAAAAGGTGATAGGGACTAAGGGAAAAAAAAATAAAATGTTTATCATAAAATGGCAAGGATACCCTGAAAGTTTAATAGTTATACAAAAGCATCAGAGATAAGAAAAAATATTAATTATTCTATTTCGAGATCAAATAGAATGAAGATCATTTTTTCCTAACTCTGGCGTCTTCGGAATCTATGGACTTACATCCTGATAATAAACTTTTAGACTTTACCATTGAATTAATATTTCCTATACAACTGGAAAGAGAAATGTATGAGATAGGCTTGTGCGAATTGATTTTAGACGTGAATATTGAAATATAACATTCGTGATTTTCAGAAGTGTTAAATTCGTAAAAACTATATTGAAAATATCTAATGTGAAAGGGTTATGTTTTGTAAAACGCAACGATATTAATTTTTATGGGGATTAGTTTAATGTAAAGAGAGGTTTATACAAGTCTCTTCCTGATCTGTTTAGATACTTAAAAAGTATATTTTTTCCGAGTCGAGTATGTAGAGATTTATTTTTTCAGACTAATAAAGGCCCAAATGAGGACTTATGAGCTCATTACTTTAAGATCTTTAATACACGCAAATTTGAAAGATAGAAGATCATTTATTTTCCAACGCTCAGACTGGTTCGTAAGTGTATTTAACTCCCTGAACCACATGTAGGCGAATCAATACGACTTAATTCAGTAACAGAGTCTTCACTACATAATTTAATGAGATACATGCCTACTATTGAAGAATATTTAGAACAAGATGTTGTAAAAGTAGAGGTTGCAAACTCTATTCAGTTAGAGAATCCGGGAATGGCGTACGTATACACAGATATTGTCGAGCATCAGTATGTTGGAAATACAAAAGCTCCTTTATTAAGAGTTGTTCATATTCCTCGTGAACAGAGAGTCCTAACATTTCCCAGTGTACATTATTTACCATTGAGTAAGTCTTATTTGAACTCTGTTCGTATTTATATAAGAGATGTTGAAGGTAATCCCTTTTCCATTCACTAACGGTACTGCATTGTGCAAAGTAAATATCAGAAAGAAGCTCCGATAATAATAAAAATAATAATGGAAAAGGAGAGAGTTTTTAGGGGAACTAGAATGCAGAGAGGGTATGCCCTCGGGATTTTTTCGCTAAATTGATGAGAGGTGCATTGCCTATATTTAAATCCGACGAAAAATACCTCGCTAAAAAGGCCGCAAAGACAGGAGTAAACACACTACGCGATGTTGTAGGAGGTGTTAACCCACGTGAAGCCTTAAAACGTCGTATTGTTGATGTATCTGAGGAAATGTGAGATGATGTTAAATGAAAAATACGTTGAAAGATGACTGAGACTGGTGTTGGTAAGAAGGTGATAAATGGGAAGAAGAAGAAGAAGAAGAAGAAGAAGAAGAAGAAGAAGAAGAAGAAGAAGAAGAAGAAGAAGATTGTAAAACGTAGAGTAAAGGAAAAAGAAATTGATGTATTTGACTTTTAGGTAAGCACTGATCTAGGAATTAATATTAATATAAGACCAATGACAATAATGTCGTGATTCATTATTCGTTTAGTTCTCGTGGAAGCAAGATGCACTTCCTTCACCCCTCAAGTCCCGACTGTTGCAAAACAGAATTAGATCTCTTCTAATTGAAATTGTTCTAATTGTTCGTCAACACTACACAGACCAGTGTAGATGAAACAAACTTTATCAGTATTAACCCTGTACACTCTATTACGAACACTGATGTCCCTTTAGAATTTAACGTACCTGGAACTTCAGACCAATACCTTGACCCATCTAATGTATTTTTATATTTAAAAGTAAAGTTAGTAAACGCTGATGGTGGTTCAAACTTCCCGAGTCAGAATGATCACACTGTGTATACTGAAACAAATTTCTTATACACGTACTTTAGCCAGATTGAAATATTTTTAAATGAAACTTCTTTAGGAGCATCAGCTGCAAGTTATCCTTACAGGAGTTATATTGAGCACTTATTAAATTACTCAGACGATGCGAAACAATCTCATTTACAATCGTGTGGGTTTTACAGTTTCAAAGACATTGAAAAACATCAGAGTAGGTGTGCTAAATCTCGAAATAATACATATGAATATTATGGAAGAATAAATGGGGATATATTCTCCCAAGAAAGGCTTATGCTACCTTCTCTTGATACACGTGTACGGTTCGTAAAAGCAATCGCACCATTTGCTCTTGGTGTATTGAGTGCTAATAATGCTACAACTGAGGCACCGAAACCTACATTTCAGTTATTAGACGCTTATTTATATGTAAGACAAGTAAAATTAGCTAAACAGAAACATTTAGAAATTGAGAAATCTCTTCTTGAGATTACAGCAAAATATCCTATAAGAAGAACTGAGACTAAAATTTTTAATTTCACACAAGGATAATCAAATATCAATTTTTAAAATTAGAATTACAGAAAGCAGTAATTGGAATTGTAGAGCATGATGCGTACTCAGGAAGTTACAAAAAATCTCCTTTCAGGTTTGTACATTTTGGACTTAGATCCATCAGTTTACATGTAAATGGACAACCATAGGAACGAAGTTATGAGATGTTATACAATGGATTGAAATCATTATGTTCACGACCTTTTTACGATTTAATTTCGAATACTGTGACTTGAGGTGATAATGGGACAGGCATTGATTTGAATTCATATGTTGAAAATAGTAACTTGTATGCTTATGATCTTACACCCGATCTTTCAGAGTGTAATACTTATCATCTCAACATTGTAAGAAAAGGAGCATTGGGACTAAGTTTAACTTTTGACAAAGCATTAACCTCTCCTATCTCAGTCTTCGTATATATGGAACATCCTCAACTCATCGAGATTGATCGTGTAAGAAATATAATCTTGAATTATTAAAGATGAACGAAGAAGAAATTTTAAACGTTTTTAAAAATTAAAAGAGATTTTTCGACATATTTTCCTGTGATGAACTCGTCTCGGTGAAATTAAAAATAGATTCAGGGCTTATCTTCAATGCATCGCCTCGAATTGCTAGCGATGGACATTGGATCTCTGTTTATAAAAATAAAAATAATGATAATCATTTTTTGGATTCATTAAATTTGGAATTTATGTTAAGCCACCATTATGTAACTTTTTTTTTTTTAAATATAATAATATTCATCATGTAAAGAGATTGTTTTCTGTACAGCCCCCTAATTATAACTTGTGCGGATTATAATGCATTTGTTTTATAAAATGTTTTGTAAAAAATGTTTCTTTTAATAAGATTATAAATATATTTAATATTAAAAATTTGTATGTGAATGATTATATTGTTAGTAATTACGTAATAAATGAAATAAAATAAGACATGTGTTTACATTCTCCTTTTGGATTTTTTTATATTTTATGTTTTATTTACATTGAATGCGGATGTTTGTACGTATACATGTGTGTGTGTGTGTATT
>SEYY01000780.1:28609-36109 GCA_009176605.1 Armadillidium nasatum
ATGATAAACGTATATGTCTTAAGTTACAGTATACATCAAACTCAGAAACTCAAATTTTAGATGTAAGGCTAAGAATCCATTGCAAAGAAGCAAATGAATGCGTATTCACCAATTACGGATTTACTATCAGAGGGGCAGATCAAGTAGGCGGTTTTCTAAAATTACGTGAAGAATTTGAATCAAAAATGGAAAAAGCTGTTAAATTTGAAGAATATATAGAAAAAGCAAATGCAATAATCTACGCTATGTATAAAGATTTGAAAAATGAAGATCCCAACTTTACAAATATTGAAATAATGGAGAAGGCTGACAGACTTGATTTCGGTAAACAATAGAGCAACGAGGTACTGAAATCACAGATTAAGGACCCTGAAGCAATACATATCCCTGGTAATAGTATTTTTCGTTAAATAAATTTTCGTTGTAGGACTGATTTAAATAAAAAACAATTGACTGATGGGATAGGTTAAATTTTAAATTATATTTCCCGAAGTTAAAAGGATAATAATAATATTATAAATCCTAACAAGTTATTAAATCGTAAATAAGTGATGATAAATTAATATTAAGTGAAAACATTTGTTATTATTTATGTTAATAAAACAATATATTGGTATTATTTTCAAGTGATAATAATATTAAAAGATTATAAATTGATGTTAAGTGGTGATATTATTATTATATATGTAAATAAAACAATATATCGGTATAATATTATGAATGCTAATAAAATCTTGAATTACTTTTTTATTTTCTTGCCAGCTCTATGCATATATATTTTGTTTTAAAATATTCTTATTCATTCTTGTGTATGCATGAAAAGAATGGATGTTGATAAATTTATGTTCCGTAGTCCTGCAACGTGTTTAGACCTACGGGTTGTGGAAAGACATTTTTATTATTAAATATATTAAAACATGTTGATATCTTCGAAAAACCAGCCACAAAAATTATCTGGTGTTATAATGTTTACCAAGAAAAGTTTAACAAGTTTAAAGATGAAATTGACTTTCATGAAGGTATTTACGATATAAAGTCTCTTCAAGGTATAACAGGTCATAAAATAATTGTGTTGGATTATCTGATGCATAAATTAAATGAGGATATAACTGAGGCATTTACGGTTTATTCTCATCATTTGAATATTTCTGTTTTTTTTTAACTCAAAATATCTTCCATCAAAATCGTTATATGAAAGATGCTTCGTTAAACACACAATACTTAATCTTATTTGGTCAAAGACGTGATATGAGTCAATTAAATATATTATCTACACAAATGTTTCCGACTCAGCGTAAAGAATTTCTAAAAATATATAAAAAGTTAACATCTATTCCGCATGATTATTTATTGTGCGATCTTCATCAGAATAACAAGTTTAGAGTTCCACTACGTACATTTTACCTAATGAAATAGAAACTGTATACATTGCTGAATAATGAGTACACTTGTTAAAAAATACTTACCTATTATTGATAAGTTTTAAAAACTAAAGTCTAAAGATGGACGGAAATTAATTACTGAAAATTAAAAATTAACAAAGTGTGTATGCGAGATTTGTTTAAATCTAATAAAAGAAAACATTCCTTTAAATAAACCTCAGAAAGTTAAGTTACATCGTCATAGGAACATCATTCGAAAACTTGCTCGTAAAGTAAAAAATCTTAATAAATAAAAAGAAGTTATTGCAGAAAGGGACTGGAGCATTCTTACCTCTGCTTTTCTCAGTTATCGGACCTTTATTATCTAAATTAATTCCGCAATAATGAAGAGAGTAGTTGTATTACGTTACGAAGATTAAGTGAAAATGAAAAATATATCTGAACACCTCCACCACCACCAACAACAACAACAGTAACAACAACAGTAACAACAACAAAAACAATAACAACAACAACAACAACAACAACAACAACAACAACAACAATCTTAAAGCTGAAAAATTAAACAATTGTGAAAAGGAATTGTCTCGTATATTAAACTCGAATATGAATATTCATGAAAAAGTATTTTGTATCAGAACGCAATGTAATCATTAATGCACTTAAAAGAATTACAGCATCAGTCTTTACCAAGTAATTCTACAGAGAAAACAGTGCCAATGACGAAATCTAATGAACAAGAAGAAAAAGGATTTCAACATATTTTAGAGCAATGTCTACCTAACAGATCTAAAATTAATAGAATTGAGTTATCTAATATTTTAAAAGATCATATTTCATGGGATGATTTAGGACAGATTATTATAAATGGAGAAGCAGTTTCGAGATCAAATATTGTAAACCTCATATCGGATCTCACAAGAGAGTGGAAAAAAACACCAATAACAGGATGGCGCAAGATTAAACAAGAATTTCAAACAATTAAATTCCCAAAAAGTCTAATACAAAATAAACAAAGATTATTCGATTTGGAAAACATTCCTCATAGCCCCAGTCCTGAAATATCTCTTCCAGGCACCAATTTTGCCTCAGTTAGGTCAAAAAGAAAAAACGTAAATACTCCATATCCTCAGGCTGAAAGATTAAGAAGAAAAGCAAGTAATGCTTGATTTTTCAAGAACCTGTTTCCTGTATAATTGTTTGTATTTTTCATTGTACGCGTGATTTTAAATGAATATTTTATGTAAATAAATATCCTTGTTTAGCAATTTATTTATTTCCTTTATAAGTATCCTTGTTCATTTATTTGCATATCATTTTTCATTATCAATCCAAAGGAAATGGTAGATAAATATTATTATGACGTAAGTTATCCTCATAGTTATGGTGGATTTTCTAGATTTTACTCACAGTTCCCTCATGTAAATAAAAAAAAAAAAAGACTTGAAAGAATATTTATCGGGTGAAAGTGGTTTTACATTACATAAATATGCACGTAGAAGATTTAATAGTTGTAAAACTGAAGTTCATGACACTGGTCATACATGGCAGCTAGATTTAACAGATATGATTAAGCATAGTTCTTATAATAATGGATATTTATGGTTAAAATCTCTAAAAGATAAAAAGTGTCCCACCGTAGCTAAAGCTGTGAGAGAGATAATTAGTGAAGATGACAGATACCCAAAGTTCACGTGGACAGATAAAAGTACATAGTTTATGGCTTAAAGAATTCCAAGCTATTGTTACAGAATACGATATAGGATATTATAACACTTTTTCAGTGAATAAAGCTGCAATAATTGAACGTGTACAACGAACTATCAAAGAATAAATGCATAGATATTTTACTAAAATGAATACTTTCAAATATATTAATATTTTAAAGGACTTGGCGTATTCGTTTAATCGATCATATCATCGTACAATTAAGAAAACTCTGTTTGAAATGTTACCAACCATTCCTGTAATAAATAATAACAAAAATGAAATAAAAGATAAAATTGGAATTAAAGAGGGTGAATACGTACGTGTATCAAGATCTACAGATAAATTTATGATAATGATACACAGTGAACTGGTCTCAGGAAATATTTCAAGTAGCTAAGATAAAAGAATTTCCTCGCGATAGTGTAAAATTATATTATCTTTAGGATTTAGAAGGTGAATCAGTGAAAGGTGGATTTTATAAACAGGAGGTACAAAAAAAAGTTTCGATCCTAAGCAGCTTTTTAAAATAGAAAAGGTGATAGGGACTAAGGGAAAAATAAAATGTTTATCATAAAATGGCAAGGATACCCTGAAGTTTAATAGTTATACAAAAGCATCAGAGATAAGAAAAAATATTAATTATTCTATTTCGAGATCAAATAGAATGAAGATCATTTTTTCCTAACTCTGGCGTCTTCGGAATCTATGGACTTACATCCTGATAATAAACTTTTAGACTTTACCATTGAATTAATATTTCCTATACAACTGGAAAGAGAAATGTATGAGATAGGCTTGTGCGAATTGATTTTAGACAAGAATATTGAAATATAACATTCGTGATTTTCAGAAGTGTTAAATTCGTAAAAACTATATTGAAAATACTCTAATGTGAAAGGGTTATGTTTTGTAAAACGCAACGATATTAATTTTTATGGGGATTAGTTTAATGTAAAGAGAGGTTTATACAAGTCTCTTCCTGATCTGTTTAGATACTTAAAAAGTATATTTTTTCCGAGTCGAGTATGTAGAGATTTATTTTTTCAGACTAATAAAGGCCCAAATGAGGACTATGAGCTCATTACTTTAAGATCTTTAATACACGCAAATTTGAAAGATAGAAGATCATTTATTTTCCAACGCTCAGACTGGTTCGTAAGTGTATTTAACTCCCTGAACCACATGTAGGCGAATCAATACGACTTAATTCAGTAACAGAGTCTTTACAACATAATTTAATGAGATACATGCCTACTATTGAAGAATATTTAGAACAAGATGTTGTAAAAGTAGAGGTTGCAAACTCTATTCAGTTAGAGAATCCGGGAATGGCGTACGTATACACAGATATTGTCGAGCATCAGTATGTTGGAAATACAAAAGCTCCTTTATTAAGAGTTGTTCATATTCCTCGTGAACAGAGAGTCCTAACATTTCCCAGTGTACACTATTTACCATTGAGTAAGTCTTATTTGAACTCGGTTCGTATTTATATAAGAGATGTCGAAGGTAATCCTTTTCCATTCACTAACGGTACTGCATTGTGCAAAGTACATATCAGAAAGAAGCTCCGATAATAATAAAAATAATAATGGAAAAGGAGAGAGTTTTTAGGGGGACTAGAATGCAGAGAGGGTATGCCCTCGGGATTTTTTCGCTAAATTGATGAGAGGTGCATTGCCTATATTTAAATCCGACGAAAAATACCTCGCTAAAAAGGCCGCAAAGACAGGAGTAAACACACTACGCGATGTTGTAGGAGGTGTTAACCCACGTGAAGCCTTAAAACGTCGTATTGTTGATGTATCTGATGAAATGTTAGATGATGTTAAATGAAAAATACGTTGAAAGATGACTGAGACTGGTGTTGGTAAGAAGGTGATAAAGGGAAGAAGAAGAAGAAGAAGAAGAAGAAGAAGAAGAAGAAGAAGAAGAAGAAGAAGAAGAAGAAGAAGAAGATTGTAAAACGTAGAGTAAGGAAAAAAGAAATTGATGTATTTGACTTTTAGGTAAGCACTGATCTAGGAATTAATATTAATATAAGACCAATGACAATAATGTCGTGATTCATTATTCGTTTAGTTCTCGTGGAAGCAAGATGCACTTCCTTCACCCCTCAAGTCCCGACTGTTGCAAAACAGAATTAGATCTCTTCTCTAATTGTTCGTCAACACTACACAGACCAGTGTAGATGAAACAAACTTTATCAGTATTAACCCTGTACACTCTATTACGAACACTGATGTCCCTTTAGAATTTAACGTACCTGGAACTTCAGACCAATACCTTGACCCATCTAATGTATTTTTATATTTAAAAGTAAAGTTAGTAAACGCTGATGGTGGTTCAAACTTCCCGAGTCAGAATGATCACACTGTGTATACTGAAACAAATTTCTTATACACGTACTTTAGCCAGATTGAAATATTTTTAAATGAAACTTCTTTAGGAGCATCAGCTGCAAGTTATCCTTACAGGAGTTATATTGAGCACTTATTAAATTACTCAGACGATGCGAAACAATCTCATTTACAATCGTGTGGGTTTTACAGTTTCAAAGACATTGAAAAACATCAGAGTAGGTGTGCTAAATCTCGAAATAATACATATGAATATTATGGATGAATAAATGGGGATATATTCTCCCAAGAAAGGCTTATGCTACCTTCTCTTGATACACGTGTACGGTTCGTAAGAGCAACCGCACCATTTGCTCTTGGTGTATTGAGTGCTAATAATGCTACAACTGAGGCACCAAAACCTACATTTCAGTTATTAGACGCTTATTTATATGTAAGACAAGTAAAATTAGCTAAACAGAAACATTTAGAGATTGAGAAATCTCTTCTTGAGACTACAGCAAAATATCCTATAAGAAGAACTGAGACTAAAATTTTTAATTTCGCACAAGGATAATCAAATATCAATTTTTAGAATTAGAATTACAGAAAGCAGTAATTGGAATTGTAGAGCATGATGCGTACTCAGGAAGTTACAAAAAATCTCCTTTCAGGTTTATACATTTTAGACTTAGATCCATCAGTTTACATGTAAATGGACAACCATAGGAACGAAGTTATGAGATGTTATACAATGGATTGAATTCATTATGTTCACGACCTTTTTACGATTTAATTTCAAATACTGTGACTTGAGGTGATAACGGGACAGGCATTGATTTGAATTCATATGTTGAAAATAGTAACTTGTATGCTTATGATCTTACACCCGATCTTTCAGAGTGTAATGCTTATCATCTCGACATTGTAAGAAAAGGAGCATTGGGACTAAGTTTAACTTTTGACAAAGCATTAACCTCTCCTATCTCAGTCTTCGTATATATGGAACATCCTCAACTCATCGAGATTGATCGTGTAAGAAATATAATCTTGAATTATTAAAGATGAACGAAGAAGAAATTTTAAACGTTTTTAAAAATTAAAAGAGATTTTTCGACATATTTTCCTGTGATGAACTCGTCTCGGTGAAATTAAAAATAGATTCAGGGCTTATCTTCAATGCATCGCCTCGAATTGCTAGCGATGGACATTGGATCTCTGTTTATAAAAATAAAAATAATGATAATCATTTTTTGGATTCATTAAATTTGGAATTTATGTTAAGCCACCATTATGTAACTTTTTTTTTTAAAAATAATAATATTCATCATGTAAAGAGATTGTTTTCTGTACAGCCCCCTAATTATAACTTGTGCGGATTATAATGCATTTGTTTTATAAAATGTTTTGTAAAAAATGTTTCTTTTAATAAGATTATAAATATATTTAATATTAAAAATTTGTATGTGAATGATTATATTGTTAGTAATTACGTAATAAATGAAATAAAATAAGACATGTGTTTACATTCTCCTTTTGGATTTTTTTATATTTTATGTTTTATTTACATTGAATGCGGATGTTTGTACGTATACATGTGTGTGTGTGTGTATTAATTTCATGTTCATGTTTTACTACGTGAAGGTATAAAATGTTCATATTTAATTTAACAAAAATGAAAATAAAAATAAAAAAAATAAATAAAAATTAAACAATTAAAAATGAAAAAATAGAAAATTAAAAAAATAAAAATAAAAATAAAAGAAATGAAAAAGAAAAAAAAATAGAAAAAAGAAAAAAAAGAAAAAATAAAACATTTAAAAAAAAAAAGAAAAAAGAAATAAAAAATGAAAAAGTAAAAAACTTAGAAGGAAAAAAGAAAAATGAAAAATAATGAAAAATAAAAAAAAAATAGAAAAAATAAAAAAAAATGGAAAAAATAAAAAATTAGAAAAAAATAAAATAAAAATTAAAAAAATAAAATAAATAAAAAATTAACATAAAATAATTAAAAAATTAGAAAAAAGTACAGAGGTGTTTGCTTAAGTTAAATAAAAAAAAGTAACAAG
>SEYY01000780.1:38609-41109 GCA_009176605.1 Armadillidium nasatum
ATATATATATATATATATATATATATATATATATATATATATATATATATATATATATATATATATATATATATATATATATATATATATATATTTAAAGTTTGCTATAACTCTCACAGACTATTTTCATACAGAAAATTAATGCCTGCTATTGGACTCGAACCAGGAACTTCCAAGATGGTAAGTCTTTCGTGTTAACTACTAGGCTATGGCTGTTCGAAAGGAAATTGCATTAGAAATGCTTATGATCTACAGTCATGACGCTAATCCCAAAAGACTTCCCCAACAGCAGCTCAGGCAAAAGGCAACGAGTTCAAAGGTCAAATCCCTAACTCGCAGACAGTTATATCATACATTTTAAAGTCTGCTTTAACTAAATCGGAACTTAAAAAAGTAATATAATTGTTATACCTTCAAAAATCTGAACCTTTAATATATAACCATATTTAATTATCATATTTGCATTCATAAGAGAAAAAAATATGAGCAAGAATATTTACATTGCAAAATTTTTTTAAGTCCTTTTAATTCTATTATTTATCTTCGCTTCATCAATTAGACTTCTCTACCCGTGTCAACTTTTAACTGATGTATTATCGAGTTTTTATCCTTTCTTATCTCGTTTTTATAATTTTTCAAACAGTATTTCAACAAAAACACTATGGAAATTTTAAATATAATGAATCTTGCTAAATTTGAATCAGAGCTCTTTGCAAATAAGAAAAGAGTCAATAAATAAATAAATAAATAAATATTTACTTACCCTATCTTCCAAAGGAGCTGAAACGTATAAAACAGGGAATCCCATTTGTCTCGTCCATGTATCCATTACCCGAGTTATATTTACAAGCTTATTGCCCTCTTGAACTGCATTCCAGAGATCCTGAGTTATTGCGCTTCCATATTTAAATTGTTCCAAAAATCTTTTAACTCCAACCCGGAAATTCTCTTCGCCAATAAAATGTTCCAGCATTCTCAAAACTGAAGCTCCCTGGAATTTTTTTTATTTTCAGTATATATATATATATATATATATATATATATATATATATATATATATATATATATATATATATATATATATATATATATATATATATATATATATATATATATATATATATATATATATATATATATATATATATATATATATATATATATATATATATATATATATATATTAGGGTAATAAAAAATTTTTTCGGAAACTACGGAGTACACGGACGTCCAGGATAATGATGTAACATTATATGTCAAATTATATAGTTATGCGAACCCCTTTCCCTTTGCACAACATCTCCTCACCCTCAAATATTAGAAAAAAAACATATAATAAATCGTCTTTCTTTTAACATTAGCCCAGAAAATATAATATATATATATATATATATATATATATATATATATATATATATATATATATATATATATATATATATATATATATATATATATATATATATATATATATATATATATATATATATATATATATATATATATATATATATATATATATATATATATATATATATATATATATATATATATATATATATATATATATATATATATATATATATATATATATATATATATATATATATATATATATATATATATATATATATATATATATATATATATATATATATATATATATATATATATATATATATATATATATATATATATATATATATATATATATATATATATATATATATATATATATATATATATATATATATATATATATATATATATATATATATATATATATATATATATATATATATATATATATATATATATATATATATATATATATATATATATATATATATATATATATATATATATATATATATATATATATATATATATATATATATATATATATATATATATATATATATATATATATATATACGTTAGATGTAATTATAATTATAATATAAAAGAAAGTTATTAACGTTCAAATTTCAGAAAATAAGCAAAACAACGAGCTAACTTCTTAACATTAACTTTTTATAAATCAAAAGAGTTATTGGGTCTTGTGTTTTTTGTTGTCGAATTACTTAAGTTCTTTTCTGTACTGATTACATTCAAAATATACTCATGTTTGTTTTCATATCCAATTCTTAATTGTGACCCTTGTGCAACTGCATTTCCTGCATGCATTGCGCCTTGGATTTGGCATAGAAGGAAATCAGTGTTAATTGGCTCATTTACAAATTGTTTTTCTTTTGTCGATTGTTAATTAAATCCTGTAAAATAGGTGTCTGGTTCACTGTTTCTATTTACCAATCAATCATATTTGAATAAACATCTGCATTAAAGTTTAGTGTTGTAGACAAGTCAAAAACTCTTGTATTGGAATTCCTTCTTCTTGCTTGAATAATTCATTGAATACTTAAATCTCTTATTTCTTTTCTTGTGTCCGCTAACATTGTAAGTAATACATTCTCAAGATGAGAAAGTACGAGCTGTTTCT
>SEYY01000780.1:46109-61498 GCA_009176605.1 Armadillidium nasatum
CACCGTGTTGCTGAAAGTCTTGCGCACCGCACCTCACCGCACCAAAATGACCGCACCCACGCACCACACCGCACCCACCCGGTGCGTCGGCCAACCCTAAATTATATATATATATATATATATATATATATATATATATATATATATATATATATATATATATATATATATATAATTATTATATATATATATATATATATATATATATATATATATATATATATATATATATATATATATATATTATATATATATATCTTCTTTTGAGTTTAGAAGAAGGTTGTAGACTTGCGGAGGAGAGAGTGAGTTGGAGGTGGTTATGAAAGGTAGGAATGGGTATTTCATCTCTCCTCGGAATCTTTTCACCTTTCTCTGATATTCCTTCAATTCAATTTGCAATGATGCAACGTTTTCTAGAGTGGCAGAGTCCAGAATATAGTTCTCATATCCGTTCGAATCCTTTTATAGTATTTTGATAATTCTACACTTATTCTTTTGTTAAAAAAAAAATAAGGAAATAAAAAAAATTTTTTTTTTTCTAAATCTGTCTCTTTCTGGTTCGTCACCTCAAATTTAACTATTTTCAGCCTGTAACTCATGCAACATAGTAACTCAAACATTGCTCCTCTTTTAAAGTTTGGTACCTTGGAGCAGGTGAATATCAAAGGGAAAAACATCACATGATAACTGCTCATCATAAAATGCAGTTATCAAAAAGCACGCGTCCTAAGAAATCGTATTAAGTCATTTTCTTATCACTTTAAATTGTATCATGTAAAAAAATGATTTTCCACAGTAATCTGATCTGATTTTATTTAGGTGAAATAATTTTATGCATTAATTTTATTAAGATGAAATAAGTTTTTGAAGGCATAATACAGAGCTGAGGAAAGAACGTCCGACCTAACCTTTGGCGAGTCGCATAAATATTAACATATTTTAATTATCAATTCATAATTATTGTATTTTGCAAGAATACTACAGAAAAACACATGGAATTGAGAGTTACTGTGCTTTGTAATAACTAAGAAATATAAAAGAAAAATTATTCCTCTTATTGTTGTAAAATCAATTGTGCTTGTACACAAAGAATTTTGCCCAATTCGAAGAAATTTCAGCAGTGAGAGTCACTTTTGTGACAAACATTTTCTTCTAAATTTTCTTCAATGGACGAAATTTTTTACTTCAAATTTTGGAATATTTTTAATAATAGTATTAATAGTAAAAAAAATAAACTATTCTCGTTTGCCGTAGAACCAAGCAATCGTCGAATTATGAAAATAAAATCATCAATTATTTTAAACTTTTTAAAATATATCAAAATTTAAATTTATGAGAAATCCTTCTCCCCACTGACGAAGGAAGAACTATGGAATGCAGGGAAATTCCACAGGCCTATTCTCGAGAGAAGAAGGGAAGTGCGATATATCACGGATGCACTTTGAAGCCTTAGACTTCTCTTCAAGACTACAAAGGAGGAAGGCTGAAGAAGTTTCGCCTATACCCATTCAAGATCACGGAAAAGAATTAAGAAAATTAAAAAAATAATAAAAGTAAGAAAATTGTTTTTTATATAATTAACTAGATTGAGATAAAAAAAATTCGAATTTGAACATTATATTAGTAATAATAAAAATGATAATAATAATAATAATAATAATAATAATAATAATAATAATAATAATAATAATAATAATAATAATAATAATAATAATAATAATAATAATAATAATAATATAATAATAATAATAATAATAATAATAATAATAATAATAATAATAATAATAATAAAATAATAATAATAATTAATAATAATAATAATAAAAACAATAATAATATTAATAAAAATAACTGATGAATGAGGATAGTAGAAAAAATTAATAATATTAATCCAATTCAATTCTAAGACTTTATTCAGACTGCGCAGATATTGATTTTCAATAATATTCCAACTGTCTAGTTCTCTGAAAATTGGCTGTTAGGGGAAAATATTTTGGTTTCATTTAAGATCCAATGCTTAATACTTTTATAATATTCTACTACATATAGAAAATAAAATAAGTTACTACAAAAGTAACAAAATATAGTAATATTAATAAGTGTTTATTATGCTAGTAATAATAAAAGAAACTTTAATCATGACATCATTTACTATAAGAATGCTAATGCTAATAATAATAATAATAATAATAATAATAATAATAAAAAAAAAAAAAAAAAAAAAAAAAAAAAAAAAAAAAAAAAAAAA
The DNA here is from genome assembly GCA_009176605.1 of Armadillidium nasatum. NCBI lineage: Eukaryota > Metazoa > Arthropoda > Malacostraca > Isopoda > Armadillidiidae > Armadillidium > Armadillidium nasatum. The sequence continues at coordinate 48,358 of SEYY01000780.1, forward strand.
AAAAAAAAAAAAAAAAAAATAATAATAATAATAATAATAATAATAATAATAATAATAATAATAATATAATAATATTAATATATAATAATAATAATAATAATAATAATAATAATAATAATAATATAATAATAATATTACATATAATAATTATGATAATAATAATTATTACAGTCAATAAAATGACAGTAATAATAATAATAATAATCAAAATATAATAAATAATAATATTAATATAAAATAATAATGAATAATAATAATAAAAATATAATAATAATAATAAAATAATAATAATAATAATAATAAAATAATAATAATAATAATAATATAATAATGTTAATATATATAATAAAAATAATAATATAATAATAATATAATAATAAATAATAAATAATATATAAATAATATTAATAATAATAAGAAATAAAATTATTATTATAATATATAATAAATAAATTTTTATATAATTTTAAATAAATTTTTTTCTGTTTTTAAATTTTATTTGAATTCGATTTTATTAATCTTTCATTTCTTATTATCCGGTAGGATATTATATAGTATGAAAGAGGAGTAACTTACTGCTTGTCGTGCTTCAGTAAGTCTGTAAAAAGGAGTTTTTAGGTTGGCGGTGTTTAGTAGGATCATTTCTCATTCAGTATGATTATTTAGATGGCTTGTTTTTAGAAATTCACATGTAATATTGTTTATTACTTTGTGCATTTCCTTTAGGAGAGAGATTTAGAAAATGATCAAATTGCAATATGTTAAGTTTTTTGAATAATGTTGGTGTATGACTTTAAAACTCTACCGCTGAGAAGAATTATGATACGTTTTTGCATTGTTGTGATATGATGTATTTTTGTTTTAGGTGCTATTCCATATACATACGGATAGATAATAAATTATAAGTTAATTTGAAAATACATTTAATATGGTTTTAATATATTTGTGGATGTGTGTTTTACGTTTTTAATATATATTAAATTAAAGGAGGTTAATGGAAAATATATATTTAATATGGAATGGATTTGGTTAATTTTACAAGGATGCACATATACTTTGCGACTTTATTTACAAATGTGTTTGTGTTTTTTAAATGTTAGTTTTTCACCTATTATGACTAACAAAATTTTTGTGAAACTTGTGGATTGTTTATTATCGTTTAGTTTAGTTTTAAAATTATTTCCTACGTTTTTCTTGTTTAAAAGTTTTTTGTGTATTTAATGATAATTTATTTGCGCCTATCCACCTCATGATGTTTGTTAAAGTACTTTTAACTTTTTTTGGAGAGAGTTCCGGGGTTTTTGTCATTGATCAACATAGATATATCATCTGCGATCGAGACAGAGAAGTAGTTGTTTGAGTTTATTAAATTGGTTGCATATATTGAAAATAAAAGTAGTGCTAGAATGGACAGAAACAGCAGTTTTTTGTTGTGTGTTAAAAAATATATCACCCAGCTTTACATATTGTTTTCATCCTTTGAGGTAAGTTTCATACCACTGCAAGTTTAAGCCATCGAAACTCAGTCAATTTAATTTGGTTAATAGATATTATGATCTATTTTGCCAAATGCTCCGGTAAAATCTAGAAAGAAGGGCGGACGAGTCTTTATTTTCTAAATTTTTGTTAATATTTTCAGTTAGACAGATAAGCGTGTCTGAAGTTGAACCCCCATTTCTGAAACCAAATTGGAAATCACAAAGTAATGAGTTTAAGGTGAAATATTCGTGCAGCTACTCAAATGTTATTTTTTCAAATATTTTGCTAATCATGTGTGGAATGGATATTGGTTTGCATTTTTTAGGGAAGAAGGGATAGTCTTTCTTAAAGACAGGAGTCACGCGGGAAATTTTAAGGGTAATTTTTCATTCTAAAAGGAATGAAAAATTAAATAAGTGAGCTAGTGGGGTGGAAATGATGTTATCCACAAGTTTGTATTTGTGCTTTGGGACATTCAAGATATCACATTTTTTAAATTTTTTAGGCCGGCAATTACATTTGAACATGTAATAGAGTAATATTTTTAAATGAGAATTGAGATTTGCACTGATATAAAAGTCTCAAAGTTTATTTGACTTGTTGGTCTATTTGTTAAAATATCCTTTCCAATATTGATAAAATAACTATAAATTGAATCTTCCTTTTACTTATGATCTGTTGAGACTTCACCGTTTATTGATAGTTGGTTTATAATTCGGGTATGCTCTTTCATTTTACTGATTAGATTGTTTGAAGTTCCATGTTGCTTTTGAATTATTGCTTACCTGGCAGAATTTATCCGTGTTATATTTTTTTTCTCCTTTTTTAATGGTGCTTTTAATTGATTGCTATAATTGTTTTATAAATAATTACGGTAGACTTTGTGCATTTGATTTATAGAATTTAAAAATCCTAAAGTTAACCATGGATTTTGGATTCTTTTACAGCCTAACTGATTAGTTTAAGTTGGAAAGGTCTCACCTATATATATTTGTTTGATAATAGAGCTGAATCTTGAGTTTATATTTTTTTATCATTGTATACAGAAAAAATTACAATTTCTTTTACTTTATCTATGAATATTCTATTACTTGTTTCATTTTATACCTTGATTTTTATAGTTGTTATGATACTTTTATACTTACGTTCCATTGAACAAGGCATGGAAAATGATCGATGAGATCAATCTAGATGGTAAATGATTTCATATTTCAATTAAGATTTCCTCAAATATGATCTAATAGAGTGAGATCTGTTTTAATGTTGTTAGGCCTAGTCGCCTGAATTATATAATTTATAAATCTGTGTGATTTCATGAGATCCTCTAAAGGGGTGGCTCGTAATGAGGGATTCTTGTTCAGCATATATATATTATAGTCTCCAGCAATGAAGTCATTTAAATCATTCAAGTGTGTTTAAATTAAAGTTCGCAGAGAATTTTAAAATCAATTCTTGAAGAATTGGTGGTCTGTAGATTCTGACTGTATTTTGTTTTATTTGTTTGTTGCTAATTTCAATAGCAACTGTTTCGATAACATTACTTTCAATTGATGTGATTACGTTTACTTTCTTGCAAAATTCGTTTCTTACGTAGATGGAAACTACACCTCTTCGTTTGAAGTTTCTAACTAGATGCGTTCAATTGTATCTTGGAATTGAGTAATTGTCTTTATGGTTATTTAGGAAAGTTTCACAATGTCAAAATTTATGTTTCGGTAGGATATGTATTTTGAAAAACCATCATGATGACTAGAGAGGCTTCTTATGTCAAAATGAAGTAGTGTTAGTTTACTTAGTTTAAATGTTTTATCTTTCTTTAATTCATCAGGGTAGATGATTTCTGATTTAATAGCATTTTTAATATGCAGTGGTTTCCTTTAAATTTTGTCTGTATTCATTGGTTATCCTATTACTGATTTTTCTAGAACAAATGGATTGTAGTAATAAATTAAAAGATAGCAATAATATTAATGGTAAATAAATGTTAATAGCAAAATAAATTTGCGTATAGTTTTAATTGAATATAGGTATAGAAATATAATAATCCGACAGTGTGAGAGATATTTATAGAAGATAAAATTTGCCGACAATATTAACAGCGATATTAAATCGAAGCGTTCTCTCAATTTCTTTTTTAGGCTAACTATAGCTTGCAAGGAAGAAATTGTTCACAAATTAACTTCAAAAATAATAAATGTCGTAACAAATCATTTAGAATAACAATAATGTAAACATATGATAAATTTTTAGATAAAAATATGTATAATAAATTAATAATAGTAATAATAATTAATAATAATTATGATTGCAATAGCAATAACAATATCAACAATTTTATCATTATTTATAATAAATTTATAAAATAATAGTAAAGCTAAAAGATAATAATAATATCCATAAAAAAAAAAACTAAAAAAAAAAAAAAAAAAAAATAATAAAATAATAATAATAATAATAATAATAATAATAAAAATATAATAATAATAATAATAATAATAAAATAATAATAATAATAATAATAATATAATAAATAGCATAATAATAAATAATATTAATTTTAATATAACAATTTTTTAATTTCGATGAGATAATAATACTAATACCAATAGTAATACTCACAGTATTACGAATACTACTGCTACCATCATCGCTACTTATGATAATAATAATAATAATAATAATAATAATAATAATAATAATAATAATAATAATAATAATAATAATAATAATAATAATAATAATAATAATAATAATAATGATAATAATAATAATAATAATAATAATAATAATAATAATAATAATAATAATAATAATAATAATAATAATAAATAATAATAATAATAGCAATAGCAATTTTACTTATAATAAACAATCTAAAATTAATTTTCCTTTTTTCTTTCTATTTTAGTAAGGCCTAAATGTAATTGCTGAGATCTAAAGAAAGTAGTGTGAGGAGACGGAGGGGAGGGGGAAAATGTGCGGAGGAGGGAAGGAGAGTAGTAAATGAGATTAAATTTGGAAGAGGAGTTTGTAAAAGGGTGAGAAAATGATGAATAATGCGGAAGTGCGCATAGTCAGGAAGTGTCGAAATCATTATTCATTATAGTTTCCGGAGGAATCATTACGATTTCATAATTTTTCCAACTTAATAATATTCAAATTAGGGAACATGTCACTTCTTATTTTGTGCTTAAAAAAATAATAATGATTTTTATAATAATAATAATAATAATAATAATAATAATAATAATAATAATAATAATAATAATAATAAAAATAATAATAATAATAATAATAATAATAATAATAATAATAATAATAATAATAATAATAGCAATAGCAATTTTAATAATAACAAACAATTTCGATGAGATAATAATACTAATACCAATAGTAATCTTCACAGTATTACGAATATACTGCTAATCGCTAAAAATAATAATAATAATAATAATAATAATAATAATAATAATAATAATAATAATAATAATAATAATAATAATAATAATTAATAATAATAATGATTTTAATAATAATAATAATAATAATAATAATAATAATAATAATAAATAATAATAATAATAATAATAATAATAATAATAATAATAATAATAATAATAATAATAATAATAATAATAATAATAATAATAATAATAATAATAATAATAATAATAGTAATAATAGCAACTGAAAAAAATAAAAATCTTGTTTGTCAATTTCTTCCTCAGAGTATAAAGGTTTCAAAACTCTACATTCATTCGGCAGGTAGAATATTGGCTGCAATTTTATATTCATCCAGTTCGGCTTCTTTTTTTATTTTGATTGCTTCACGATTTGGAGAATTTTTTATGTTTATGTGCCATTTTTAACGTAACAGAAACATATAAGATTTCTATTGTCCATTCGTATAGCTAAAGCTCTTTTTAAAGATCTTTATTTTCTGTGTTAAGAATTCATTAATGTAGATATTTGGTTTTCTTTTATACAAGCAGATATTAGTTTGGATTTTAGTCCTTCTTCTTTTATATTAAAACTGAAATGTCTTGTATCCTTATTTCTTTCTCTGTCACTGTTCTTTAGTGCCTAATAGATATACTTCACTTACTATATTTTGGCTTAGTTCTATTTTCAATTTCTCCTCTATGGTTTTTGCAATTGTATCTTTGTAGTTGTCATTTTCATTATACTCTGGTACATTTCCGGTAATAACACATATATTTTTTATATGCTCCTGTTGGAGTGTTCTTGGGACTCCTCTATCATCTGTACCGCGTTTCGGGTCTCAGATAAGTCGGAGCTAGAGGGGATTCCTCTTTATGGTCATTCACTAATATAATTATTCTGGTTTTCAGATTTTTAATTTCTTGATCTTTCTGTTTCGGAACCTGGGTAAACGCATTTTTAAGGGAAGCAATTTCCTCTTTCAAGTTTTTGAATAGTCAAATAAATTTCTGAGTTGAAGTTATCGAGGGATGGGGAGTTAAGTAGGGAAGAGGAGGTAGATAGGAGAGTATTTTCCTGACTTTCGGAAAAAGTTTCTTTAAAAAATGCTTCATCTTACACGTGGTGTCTTCCTTTACTATTTTTATTCTTGTTATTGTTTTTGCATTTAACATTCCTTGCGTATTTTTCGCTATTTCTCGTATTCATCTTTATAACAAGTTAACTTGCTGATTTGTCACGACATCTAATTAAAATGTTTTTTTTAATTATATTAGGTAATTAGATTGTTATTGGAGGTGGGAATTTTTAATTATTTCATGAGAGATACAGAAAAGCACGTCCGTACTTTGCGAGAATCAGACAAATATAATAATAATGATAATAATAATAATAATAATAATAATAATAATAATAATAATAATAATAATAATAATAATAATAATAATAATAATAATAATAATAATAATAATAATAATAATAATAATAATAATAATAATAATAATAATAATAATAATAATAATAATAATAATAATAATAATAATAATATAATAATAATAATAATAATAATAATAATAATAATAATAATAATAATAAATAATAATAATAATAATAATAATAATAATAATAATAATAATAATAATAATAATAATAATAATAATAATAATAATAATAATAATAATAATAATAATAATAATAATAATAATAATAATAATAATAATAATAACTATTATGAAAATTGTAATAAAAATAATAATGTTATTAATAAATAAGAAGATTACTAATAGAATTGATAATGATAATAATAAAATAAAAATACTGAATGAAATAATACGAAAAAAATAAAAATAATAATAATAATAATAATAATAATAATAATAATAATAATAATAAAAAATAATAATAATAATAATAATAATAAAATGATAATATTAAGTCATGATTTTTAATTGAAGGAATAAAGGAAAGTGATCCCGAAAATTTATTTTAGAAAGGAAAAAAATCGTATGTTTTAACTATTATAAAAACAGAAGGAGAAAATCTTAATTAACGGAAAAATATCAGACAAAAACTCGAATCACATCGGTTTTTTAATAACGTCTCCTCGGGACCGAGACTTTCACTCTGGAAGTATTATTGATTTAAAAAAAAAAGAATAACGACAAATGCTGTCAAAGTTTATAAGACAAACGGAGATTTTTTTAAAAATCTCTCTGTAGAACTACGCAGAAAACGAAGGAAACCGAAAAAGGAAAATTTATCAATCAGAACAAAAGGAAGGGATTAGTTCTAAGAATTTTATCTGGAGTTCAAACATGGAAACAGAAAAGTTATCAAAAATTAATGATCTTCAGGGACCGATAGGTTAAAGAGTAAGAAATAAAGCATAACAACTCTTCTACTAAAGTCATGTGCCTATTTAGTAGGCTAAGGAGTAAGAAGCAGGGACAAGTTCCCCTGAGAAGAATTCAAATGAGAAATATCATTTACGCGGAACAAGGAAACTAGTTCTGGAACCTCAATCTGAGTTGCATTTACTAAAGCTTAGTTACTTTTTCATGAGCGTTCATCAAATAGCGCGAAAACCAATCATTTCAAAAAAAAATCTACGGCAATTGCCTTACAATTTTAAAGAATATATTGCCTTCCTCGGATAAATTTAAAATTAATTAGTTACCAAGAATTATGGACAAACTTTTCAAATAGCTTCAAATGTTGAAAATTTTGAGAAGGGGGAAAAATAATTTGAAATAAAGTTTGCACCCCCTTGTGGTTAATAAAGATTCTGCAATAACTTTGGTATTCTCATTCATAATGACAATACTTGTTATTTTATTAGTGATCTATTATGTGGGTTACTAGATTAATTAATTAAGATTTTGTTAATTAAAATAAATAATAATGTTTTAATTAATTTAATAATGCCGTAGAGGAACAGCATTTAAATCAGTCAACTAGAAATAACCTCTCTTATGAGGTAGAACTCATTCGTCATTGGAAGAAGCATAAGAGTTTCATGGCAAGCAATGCGGCATCAGACAGAGTTAATGAAAAGACCTCTGTCCTTACCTTTGGCGAGTCGCATGATTATTAACATAATCTAATTACTAATTCATAATTTTTATATTTTTTAAGAACAATACAGAAAAAGAACAAGGATTGGAGAGTTACGAGTATTGCACTTTGTTAAAATTAACAAATATAAAAGGAAAGTTATTCCTCTTATTGTTTTCAAATCCAATTGTAATTGTACTTAGAATTAAGAGAATTAAATCTTAAAAAGAAAAAACTGTTTGCATTTTATCTCCCTAGTCAACGGCATTTCCAATGGAAACATACATACGTGTATATATATATATATATATATATATATATATATATATATATATATATATATATATATATATATATATATATATATATATATATATATATATATATATATATATATATATATATATATATATATATTTGCCCTGGTGCACGGTCTTCGTTTTTCATTAATTTCTACAACATTCGCGATCTTTTTCTAAACTCCATTTTGTCGAACACCACCTCTCTTCTTCTAGACCTCATCTCTTGTTCTTAACTGAAACTCAGGTGTCTGAGTGCTCTGACAGCAAACCCTACTCTGTTTCCTCCTACTGTCTCTATCCTCAATTTTCAGCCAAAGGCGGATGTTGCGCATATGTTCGCAATGATGTTGTCTGTTCTCGTGTCTCTAATTTGTATTCTTCTGAATTCTCTACTTTATGGCTTAAACTTTCTTGCAACTCTACTACTAAATTCATTTGTTCTGTCTACTTATCTCCTAACTCTACAAACTATTCAAAATTCTTCGACTATCTTAACTCCAAAATAGAACACATTCTTTCTTCTTCTCCTTTCTCCGAAATCATCATTTTAGGTGATTTCAATGTTCACCACCGTAAATGGCTTTCATCTAGTTCTCAAGATCCAGCTGGTGAACTCGTCTTCCTATTTTCTATCCAGAACAACCTTGAGCAGTTGGTGCATCTCCCTACCCATATCCCTGACCGTCTTGGTGATGAACCCAACATTCTAGACCTTTTACTAACTTCTAATCCTTCTCTTTATACTGTTAAACTCTTTCCTCCTCTGGGTTCATCCGATCATCTTCTTATCTCCGTATCTTGTCCTGTCTCTTCAAGTCTTCCGCAAGAACGGCCCCGGCCTTCGGCGAGGAGACGTTTTTGGCATTTCGGTGCCACTAACTGGTCTAACTTGCGGTCGTACTTTTCTGATTTTCCATGGAATGATTACTATTTCCGTGGGAGGGGTCCCTCGGAGTGTGCAGAGCGCATAACCGAGGTGATTCTCTCTGGCATGGAGGCGTACATTCCATATTCTTTCCCTTCCACTAAACCTTATAAACCTTGGTTTAACTCTGCTTGTTCTTGCAATATCCACCGCAGGGATGCTGCCTTCAGGGATTACCGTCGTCTTCAAACTCCAGAAACTCACGCAACTTATATTTCATCCCGGAATCGTGCAAAATCTATTCTTCGAGACACCAAAAACTCTTTTCTCCGTCGCAAATGCAATAATCTTTCTGGCTCCTCTTCCTCTCGCCCTTTCTGGCATTTTGCAAAAAATATCAACTCTAACTTTGCTTCTTCCTCTTTCCCTCCTCTAGTATCTTCTGACGGTTCAACTGCCGTTTTGCCTTTCTGCCTTCCTCAAACTTTTGCCTTAAATTCAACCTTAGACGATTCCGGAGCTGTTCCTACTCTTTCAACCCCCTCCAACTCATTTATGCCTAAAATTGTAATTTCTTCTAAAGACGTCACTTCTGCTCTCTCTGAGCTTAACATTAAGAAGGCGTACGATCCTGATGGTATTCCTCCTGTAGTTCTCAAAACTTGTGCTTCCGAGCTTGCACCCTACCTTGGTAAACTATTTCGTCTATGTCTCTCTACTTCAACCTTTCCTTCTTGCTGGAAACGTTTGCTCATTCAGCCTGTGCCGAAGAAGGGGGACCCCTCTCAACCCTCTAACTATCGTCCTATTTCTTTAACCTCCGTTCTTTCTAAAATTTTCGAATCTATCCTTAACAGGAAGATTTGGAAACATCTCAATTCTTCTAATCTTATCTCTGATCGCCAGTATGGCTTTCGTAAGAAACGCTCTACTGGTGATCTTCTTTCTGTTCTCTCTGACTCTTGGTCCTCCGCTCTTCGGCATTTCGGTGAATCTTTTGCTGTCGCGCTGGACATATCGAAGGCTTTCGATAGAGTCTGGCACAAAGCTTTGATTTCCAAACTTCCCTCTTTCGGAATCTATCCTTCTCTCTGTGGCCTTCTCTCTGATTTCCTTTCTGGTCGTTCTATAGCAGCTGTTGTAGACGGCCATCATTCATCCCCTATAAATCTATTATAGTGGTGTTCCTCAAGGATCTGTCCTATCCCCAACACTTTTTCTCCTTTTCATTAATGACCTTCTCTCTATTACTTCATCTCCTATCCACTCTTATGCTGATGACTCCACCCTTCATTACTCTTTTCATTTTGAAAGGCGCCCCTCCCAGCAACAGTTAATAGAGGCAAGGAGGGTAGCCTTGGAGCAACTAACCTCTGATCTATCTCGTATTTCAAATTGGGACAGAGAAAACTTGTTCGTTTTCAATGCCTCAAAAACTCAATTCCTCCATCTCTCTACTTGACACAATCTTCCACACAACTACGATATCTTCTTCGAAAACACGAAACTCAAACCTTCATCTCTCCTTAATATTCTAGGGGTTTCTTTTTCTCGTGATCTTTCTTGGAAAGATCACATTACCTCTCTTTCTGAACAAGCTTCTAAGAGGTTGGGTGTTCTGAGGCGCCTTCAGTATTTCTTCACACCACCCCAGTTGCTTGCTCTGTATAGGGGTGTTGTTCGCCCTGTATGGAGTATGCGTCACACATCTGGGGTGGTTCCACTCATACAGCTCTTCTGGAAAAGGTGGAGTCTAGAGCTTTTCGTCTTATCAACTCTCCTGCTCTCACTAATTCTCTCCAATCTCTTTCTGCCCGTCGAAATGTTGCGTCACTCTCTCTATACTATCGCTATTACAATGGACACTGCTCTTCTGAACTCTCTCGTCGCATACCTCCTCCATTAAGAAGGATTCGTGCGACTCGTCTTTCTACACAGTCTCATCCTTTCTCTGTCCAACTCTCTGACCCCAGACTTAACCGCTATGCTCAATCTTACATGTACTCTACTGGTAAAGTCTGGAACACACTTCCTTCATCTATTTTCCCAACTTCCTATGACTTAGGCACCTTCAAACGCCGTGTATCAGGTCATGTCGGCCTTTAATTTGACCATGTTCCCGACTTTCCCTCCAACTCTGGTGGAACATTAGTGGGCCTCTGGCCTTTGCCCACCAGAGGTGATATATATATATATATATATATATATATATATATATATATATATATATATATATATATATATATATATATATATATTTATAAGTAAAAAGTGGTTCAGCGGTAAAGTGAAAGAAAAGCCAGCTGTTATAACTAATAATCTCCGGCATCCGCGATAGGCCTGGCCCAGCCAGCGGTATCCGCCGTGGGCCCAAGAAACCCAAGGAGAGATCCTACTGACAGGACGAAAGTTCTACCTGGGGTATGGTGAAAAAAAATATATATATATATATATATATATATATATATATATATATATATATATATATATATATATATATATATATATATATATATATATATATATATATATATATATATATATATATATATATATATATATATATATATATATATATATATATATATATATATATATATATATATATATATATTATATATATATATATATATATATATATATATATAAATATAATATATATGTATGTTATGTATGTATGTATGTATGTATGTATGTATGTATGTATGTATGTATTATGTATATTATATGTTATTTTAAATTTTTTTTTTTTTTTTTTTTTTTTTTTTTTTTTTTTTTTTTTTTTTTTTTTTTTTTATTTTTTTTTTTATTTTTTTTATTTTTTTTTTTTAACTCTAAACCAACCAAAAAATTTTTTCTTTCATTCTAGTTATTAGTCAGTCACTCTCACATTTTAGATATATTTTTTGCTTTCATTCCGGTTTTTTTATATACATGTTGACTGTGTATGTTATGTGTAACGGAAGTCATTTCATAATTTATAGATATTTCTTAATTTTGTTTTGTTTTTGTTTTTTGTTTTATTTTATTTGTCAGTGTTATGTTAATAATTTTTGTGTTTTTTCAGTTCTTGAAAATGATTTCAGGAGAAATCGAAACGTTGAATATTGAATATTGTAATACTAAAATATAACTGTCGATATAACTTGTAACTATTAAACTAAATTTAAATGTTGCATCTTTGTTTTGTTCTACTGTTTTTATATATATATATATATATATATATATATATATATATATATATATATATATATATTATATTATTATATATATATATATATATATATATATATATTATATATTATATATAATATATTAATATATATATATAATAATATATATATATATAATATATATATATTATATATATATATATATATATATATATATATATATATATATATATATATATATATATATATATATATATATATATATATATATATATATATATATATATAATATATATATATAATATATATATATATATATATATAATATATATATATATATGCAATCAGGTATTAAGAAGTATAGGGTTAAGAATAGCTTTGTCACTTATTATGTTTATTTCTTAAGCTAATAGTACAACACAGTCAATTGTTCATCACCTTAATTAATAATCTATCTTCACTACACAGGACTTAGGCAAGGTTAATAATCATAAATTCTACAGTTTATGAGCATTCACTACATAAGTATTGAATCTAAAGCACTGCAAACCCACTTCATTCCCTTTATGTTAAGCCTTATTTGCTTTGTTTCACAGAGATGTGTTCTTAATACGTCTTTATAGGCACGCTGTCTTAGCCTCACCCCCTCTCGCTTCTGCCTCTCTTCTGCCCTCGCTCCTTTTGAAACTACCAATCACGCTCGTTTTTCTTATATCACCTGATGTAGGTTTGTGGGGTCGTGTTCCATTTCAATACAGTGGTGATCCCAGAGTTTGGAAATTCTTAACTATAACTAGTACTTAAGAATTTTCCCTGCCTTCGTCCCT
>SEYY01000780.1:61598-81598 GCA_009176605.1 Armadillidium nasatum
TATGTCATCTATATAAACAAACACATGTGGAAGGTCAGCCAGCAATATGTGCATAAATCTGAGAAATGCACCCGCTGAATTGCAATGCCCCTCGACAATTGTGTTGTAGCTAAAACTACCAAAAGGAGTATTTATTGTGAAGTACTTCTTACTGTTTTCATGCAATGGAAGATTATAAAAGGCCTTTGTTAAGTCTAGATTGGTAAAAATTTTGCATTTTGCAATTATATTGGCTACATCTCCAAGGTTTGGGAGTGCGTAGCAATCTCTAATTGATATTGCACATATTTGTCTCAGATCTGCAACTACCCTCACCTCCTTCTCGTCCTTTTTAAAGACGTTTATGGAGAACCCCATTCGCTGTTGCTTCTACTTATTACTCCGGCTTCCAGCAATTTCTGCAGCTCCGCTTTTGTTTTATTGTATAGACTAGCAGGGAGCCGCCGTGCCTTAATATTGATGGGCCCCCCTTTTACCTTAATTTGGTATGGAAAGTTACTTTTAAGCTCTTGCTCTACCCTCTCAGGCAAAGGACTTTCCTACGGCTGCCCGCAAGTCTCTGCCTGTCGTGACGTCACTACTTCCATTCATCTCTCTACTCGCATTCCCACTGTTGCCAAATTTCGCCCATTCATTCATTTGCTCAATTTTTAATTTCGAGTTTAATTTTAAATAAGGGTTTTCAAATAAATGTTTAAAAGTATTAATAAGCTGGACAAGAGAGAGAATAGGGCTATTTGGCAAATTACAAGATAGCTTTAGTGTATAGTCAGGAAGCTTACAATCTAAAAATCCATTATTACTACGAGAGTTACCAATTAGTTTAATACTAAAATTTGTTTCAGCGTCGAATTAATATGCTTTCCTTAAAATTTAATATAAAGTTGTTACTACATAAAAAATCTAAACCTAAAATTGCCGTCGGCACATTTGCTTTTAACACTTCCACCTTATAAAGGCGCTTTAGGCCAATATCAATGCTCATCGTCTCACTGCCATACACCTCCACCGGCGTCTCGTTTGCAGCAATTAAATTCCCCACTACTTCACTCATTCTCTCCTTTGCACTTGCAGGGATTACGCTTAAAATTGCACCACAGTCAATTACGAATAGCCTACCTGTTACTTTATCTTCTATTTTATAAAGAGGATACCTTGCTTTATTTCCTTAATCCCTTCCGAGGCATTTCTTTTTTTTCAATGCTTGCTTCTACTTCCAAAATAGGGCGTGGCTTCTGCCCTTTCTATTATATCTGGCTCTATTATATGCACGTCACTTATTAAATTTTTATTATTATTTACCTGTAATTCCTTTAGCATTTCTAGATTAAAATAAACACATTCATTATTCACTTTATTATTTCTTATTATTATTATTATTATTATTATTATTATTATTATTATTATTATTATTATTATTATTATTATTATTATTATTATTATTATTATTATTATTATTATTATTATTATTATTATCATTATTTTATTATTATTATTATTATTATTATTATTATTATTATTATTATTATTATTATTATTATTATTATTATTATTATTATTATTATTATTATTATTATTATTATTATTATTATTATATATTATTATATATTATTATTATTATTATTATTATATTATTATATTATTTTTATTATTATTATTATTATTATTATTATTATTATTATATATTATTATCATTATATTATTATATTATTATATTATTATTATTTTATTATTATTATTAATTCTATATTATTATTATTATTATTATTATTATTATTATTATTATTACTATTATTATTATTATTATTATTATTATTATTATTATTATTATTATTATTATTATTATTTTTGAAGGACTCATAATTATATAATAGATCAACTTATTTCTGTTCTCGTTTAAGTTCAATTTTTCCACGTAATGTCTAATGAAAGTTTGTTTAAAATTTTACACTCAACGACACCTGCAAATCTTACCATCTGCTTCTTTTACGTTTTAAGTTTCTCATGGTGTCGTCGTTTCACTCGTTTCCCGCGTTGTCAGATCTAGCGGCGTAGTTAGTCGTTCTCATTGGTTTATTTTCCTTCTTCAAAAGAGGTGCCATGGCACATTGTCCGAATTCACATTTATAACTTTTATAGCCGAACTGCTGATGATGCACACAAGGATCTGCATCTCTTTGGTAGCCTGTGTGATTTCTGACAGTGTTGGTGTATCTTCGTGCGCTTGCGCTTCTGCTGCGTCTTGTAAATTCCCCATAGTCTCTTGTATTTTCTTTTTCATAGCGATCGCTATATAATTTTTCTGCTATGAAATTCACGTTACTTGAAAGATCCTTAATTTGTTTCAAAATCTCAGAATGACTCTTTATTAATTCTCTTAAACAATCGCTGTCTTCCTTTTTTCTAGTTCACTGGATCTGGCAGTCACGTGCATCGTGCCTTCTCGCAAGGAGAACGCTTGCCCCCATCCTTTGTTCCCGTGGGGGGAGAGTGGAAAACATTCGATACATGCTGTCTGTGATTCTCACAATTTCTTCTATTGATGCACTCTCGATCATAGTTTGCAACGAAATTTGAATGGGGATTGGCATTTCTGATAAGAAATAGTTCTCTCAGGAACTTCGCGTCGTTGTGGACCAGCAATGAATAATTAGAGTTTCCTAATGCATTTTTAACTCTCTCCAAATATTCAGATGGTCTCTCGTCTTGTTTTAGCCCATGTTTAAAAACTGATCGTACTCTCTCCCGAAGACAAGGAGCATATGTAGCTTCTATGTCCTGAAGCAAATTCCTGTAACAGTAACTGCTCAAGGGGAATGTTATTTTAGCAATTAGAGTCGTAGGTAATATTGTAGATAACAATTTAACCTTCTCTCTTAGGGTCGTCAACGGAATATAATTTAAATATGTTGTTTATTGTATTTACCCAGTTGATGGCATCTGTTTCATCAAATCGCGGAAGATCACTGGCATATAACGGTCGCTGGTGTGTGGACTGCCTTTGTGGGGGAGAATTGGGGGATTCTCTTCTGTTTCTGTGTCTTGACGTTGTAGCTTGGGGGGGGAGAATTCTCCTCCCTCTCTCTAAAAGAATCGTTGTCGCTTGGTGTTGGAGAGGGAAGTTCCTCTCTGTTGGTTGCGTCTGAGTTCTTGGGTAGATTTCTCTTCCCCTTTCCCCTAGTGGACCTTGCTTTGGGGGGAGTTTTTCTAATGCGTCTCATTTTGTAACTGCCTTCTCTTGACCTTTCCCCGATATTCCAATTCTCTCTATTTTCTTGAAGTGTCTTTTTGTTTAATCTCCACATTCTTTTTGCTCTTCTGTGGCTTAAAAAAATCACTGTCAATTTAATTTGCAATGTTGCTTAAGACGTTGCAAAATGTCACTCTTGTTGGGGTCACCAGAATTTGCAACTGCCTTGCAATTGCACGGTATATTATTAAGAAGTATAGGGTTAAGAATAGCTTTGCTCACTTATTATGTTTATTTCTTAAGCCTAATAGTACAGCACAGTCAAATTTTCATCACCTTAATTAATAATTCTATCTTCACTACACAGGACTTAGGCAAGGTTAATAATCATAAATTCTACAGTTTATGAGCATTCACTACATAAGTATTGAATTTAAAGCACTTCAAACCCACTTCATTCCCTATATAACAAGCCTTTTGCTTTGTTTCACAGAGATGTGTTCTTAATACCTCTTTATAGGCACGGTGTCTTGGCCTCACTAATCTCATGTCTGCCTCTCTCGTCTGCCCTCATCCCTTTTGAATCTACCAATCACGCTTCGTTTTTTTATATCACCTGATATAAGTTTGAGGGGTCGTGTTTCATTTCAATATATATATATATATATATATATATATATATATATATATATATATATATATATATATATATATATATATATATATATATATATATATATATATATATATATATATATATATATATATATATATATATATATATATATATATATATATATATATATATATATATATATATATATATATATATATATATATATATATATATATATATATATATATATATATATATATATATATATATATATATATATATATATATATATATATATTAGGGATGGAGCGATACCAAAATTTTTACCGATACCGATACCGATACGATACCTAAAAATTCCCCGAAGCCGATACCCGATACCCGATACCTGAAAATATGCTGATACTTGCCGATACTACTACCGATACCACTACCGATACCGATACTTTACTCCTATACAAATTTTTTGCCGATACCGATACCGATACTGAAAAAGCCGATACCGATACCGATACCGGTATCTAAAAATATGCCGATACTTGCCGATACCGATACCGATACCGATACTTCACTCCATCCCTAATATATATATATATATATATATATATATATATATATATATATATATATATATATATATATATATATATATATATATATATATATATATATATATATATATATATATTATATATAAATATATATAAAAAAATTATATTATTATTATTATTATTATATTATTATTATTATTATTATTATTATTATTATTATTATATTATTATTATTATTATTTTTACATAAGCACTTACCTTGCTGTAAGATATTTTATCAAATATCTCGGTAATTTCATTTGGATGATTAACTTCTTGAATTATAGGATGAGATGAAAGAATCTGATCAAGTTGGAAAACTGGTTGCAAGTCACTGGTAACAAATTGATTCATCTTTTAAAATAATAATAATAATAATGAATCATTTTAGATTTCAAAAATCATTAAAAATAGCTAAACATGTGTTTTATAAATTTTACTATAAAGCTTCTTAACTTTTGTTAGTGTTGACTTTTAAAGGTTAAAATGAAAAAAATGCTTATATTTTTTTTATTTAAAATTTGACAATACCTCTTATTAATTAAAATATGAAATAGGAAGAATTCACATAGTCAAAAAAATATTGACTTCAGGACACAATTACGGTTTAATTACACCATTCCCATTATTCAGCTATAAATTCTCATTTTCTCTAAAGCAAACATTTATGCAGGAAAATAACTTTTGAATCAAGAGCATTTCAATTTCCAAATTTTGAAAACCCTATATATTTATGGAAGTCTAAACCGAAGTAAAATGTAACCATTCATTCAGAAAACATTTAATTTGATGATAAAATTTTAATCTTGACGGCCTTTTTACAATATTTTTTTTATTTTTATTTTTTTTTTTTATATCTCCTCCGGTGGGCAAAGGCCAAAGGCCTACCAAATTCCCCCGGAGTTGGGAAGGATCTATAATCATGGTCGATGGAGGCCGACGTGTCAAGATACACGGTATTTGAAAGTATGCAAGTCAAAGGAAGTTGGGAAAACAAATGAAGGGAGTGTGTTCCAGACTTTACCAGTAGAGTATATGTAAGATTGAGCATAGCGGTTAAGTCTGGGGTCGGAGAGTTGGACAGAGAAAGGATGAGACTGTGTAGAAAGGCGTGTCGCACGAGCTCTTCTCAATGGAGGAGGTATGTGACGAGAGAGTTCAGAAGAGCAGTGTCCGTTGTAATAGCGATAGTAAAGAGAGAGTGACGCAACAATTCGACAGGCAGAAAGAGATTGAAGAGAGTTAGTAAGAGCAGGAGAGTTGATGAGACGAAATGCCCTAGACTCCACCTTCTCTAGGAGAGCTGTATGTGTGTGGAACCACCCCAGATGTGCAAAGCGTACTTCCATACAGGGGCGAACAACACCCCTATACAGAGCAAGCAACTGGGGTGGCATGAAGTAATTCTGAAGGCGCCTCAGAACACTCAACCTCTTAGAAGCTTGTTTAGAAAGAGAAGTAATGTGATCTTTCCAAGAAAGATCACGAGAAAAAGAAACACCAAGAATATTAAGAACAGATGAAGGCTTGAGTTGTGTGTTTTCGAAGAAGATATCATAGTTGTGTGGAAGATTGTGTCGAGTGGAGAGATATAAAGAAATTGAGTTTTTGAGGCATTGAAAACAACCATGTTTTCTCTGCCCCAATTTGAAATAAGTGAAAGATCAGAGGTTAGTTGCTCCAAGGCTACCCTTCTCGAGTCTATCAACTGCTGTTTGGTGGGACGTTTTTCAAACTGGAAGGAATAATGAAGGGTGGAGTCATCAGCATAGGAGTGGATAGGAGATGAGGTAATAGAGAGAAGGTCATTAATGAAAAGTAGAAAAAGTGTTGGGGATAGGACAGAATTTTGAGGAACACCACTATTAATAGATTTAAAGGAAGAACGGTGGCCGTCTACAACAGCAGCTACAGAACGAGTGGAAAGGAAATTAGAGAGAAGGATAGATACCGAAAGAGGGAAGTTTAGAAATCAAAGCTTTGTGCCAGACTCTATCGAAGGCTTTCGATATGTCCAGCGCTACAGCAAAAGATTCACCGAAATGCTGAAGAGCGGAGGACCAAGAGTCAGAGAGAAGGGAAAGAAGATCACCAATAGAGCGTTTCTTACGAAAGCCATACTGGCGATCTGAGATAAGATTAGAAGAATTGAGATGTTTCCAAATCTTCCTGTTAAGGATAGATTCGAAAACTTTAGAGAGAACGGAGGTCAAAGAAATAGGACGGTAGTTGGAGGGTTGAGAGGGGTCCCCCTTCTTCGGCACAGGCTGAATGAGCGCACGCTTCCGGCAAGAAGGGAAGGTTGAAGTAGAGAGGCAAAGACGAAAAAGTTTACCGAGGCAGGGTGCAAGCTCGGAAGCACATGTTTTGAGAACCACAGGAGGAATACCATCGGGACCGTATGCCTTCTTAGTATTAAGCTCAGAGAGAGCAGAAATGACATCTTTAGAAGAAATTCTAATTTTAGGCATAATCGAGTTAGAGGGGGTTGAAGGATGAGGAATAGCTCAGGAATCGTCTAAGGTTGAATTAGAGGCAAAAGTTTGAGCGAAGAGTTCAGCTTTAGAAGAAGGTAGAACAGCAGTTGTGCCGTCGGAAGATATTAAAGGAGGGAAAGAGGAAGAAGCAAAGTTAGAGTTGACATTTTTTGCAAAATGCCAGAAAGAACGTGAAGAAGAGGAACCAGAAAGATTATTGCATTTTCTACGGAGAAATGAGTTTTTAGTGTTACGAAGGATAGATTTTGCTCGATTCCGGGATGAATATATAAGTAGCGTGAGTTTCTGGAGTTTGAAGACGACGGTAATCCCTGAAGGCAGCATCCCTGCGGCGGATAGCACGAGAACAAGCAGAGTTAAACCAAGGTTTGTTAGGTTTAGTAGAAGGGAAAGAATATGGAATGTACGCCTCCATGCCTGAGAGAATCACCTCGGTAATGCGTTCTAAACACTCCGAGGGACCCCTCCCACGGAAGCAATAATCATTCCACGGGAAATCGAAAAATTACGACCTCAAGTCCGACCAGCTTGCGGCACCGAAATGCCACAAACGTTTCCTTTCAAAAGAAGGGGGTCTTTCCTAAGGAAGACTTGAAGAGATAGAAGAAGATACAGAGATAAGAAGGTGATCGGATGAACCCAGAGGAGGAAAGAGCTTAACAGTATAAGGAGAAGGATTAGAATTTAGGAAAAGGTCTAGAATGTTGGGTTCTGCTCAAGGTTGTTTTGGATAGCGAAATGGAAGGCACGTTCACCAACTGTATCATGAGAACTAGATGAAAGCCATTGGCGGTGGTGAACATTGAAATCACCTAATATGATGATTTCAGAGAAAGGAGAAGAAGAGAGAATGTGCTCTATTTTGGAGTTTAAATAGTCGAAGAATTTAGGATAATCAGTGGAATTAGGAGATAAATAAACAGAACAAATTAATTTAGTCGTAGAATGGCAAGAGAGCCTAAGCCATAAGGTGGAAAATTAGGAAGACTCCAAATTAGAGACACGAGAACAAACGACATCGTTGAGCACGTATGCACAACAACCGCCTTTGGCTGAAAATTGAGGATAGAGACAGTAGGAGGATACAGAATAGGGTTTGCTATCAGAACGCTCAAACATCTGAGTTTTGGTCAAGAATAAGAGGTGAGGTCTAGATGAAGAGAGGTGATGTTCAACAAAGTGAAAATTTGAGTGCAGACCGCGAATGTTGCAGAAATTAATGAAAAAAATAGACCGTGCATCAGGACAAGCCGGCAGCTGTGTCCTGGTGGCACCAACCCCATCACCGGAGGCCACCAACTCCCAAGTGGTGATGGGGAAGGGGTGGATGGGGGCTATATTTGGAAGCCGCCCCCAGTGGCTTCTCCGAGGGTACTTTTCTCGAGGCCATCATTTAGTTTTTTTTTAAATTTTCTTTTATGGGGTGTCTGTATTAATGTTCTGTGCGTGCGAAGGAGAGTTTACTCCAATTTAGTAGAAGGTAAGCGCGAAATGGAACGAACCATTGGGCACCGGGATGAGATGGAATACCCTAAGCATCCCATATACCCAATGGGGGGTAATCTCATCGCCTCGGGAGCGCTACTTACCTCCCCCGTAAGTACTTTCTTATTTATTAATTTATATACCATACTAATTTGTAATTTTGTCATTTATTTGTAGTATTTTATGATATTTGAATCATTCTCTTATGAGCCTTCATAGGGTTTAGTAGTGGAAATCACGAGAAACTAATAAGCAAATAAACTTGGGAAATGCTTAAATTTAATTTGGAAATATTTGCTATTAAAAATATATATATATATATATATATATATATATATATATATATATATATATATATATATATATATATATATATATATATATATATATATATATATATATATATATATATATATATATATATATATATATATATATAAATATATATATATATATATATATATATATATATATATATATATATATATATATATATATATATATATATATATATATATATATATATATATATATATATATATATATATATATATATATATATATATATATATATATATATATATATATATATATATATTATATATATATATATATATATATATATATATATATATATATATATATATATATATATATATATATATATATATATATATATATATATATATATATATATATATATATATATATATATATATATATATATATATATATATATATATATATATATATATATATATATATATATATATATATATATATATATATATATATATATATATATATATATATATATATATATATATATATATATATATATATATATATATATATATATATACTATATTTATAGAACACTAAATTCTACAAATAAATATAATAACGAGAACCACTTTAAAAGCAATAAAAAATAAAACACATAAACATCTTAACAAGGAATTAAAATGAAAATAAACAGAAATAGGTTAAAAAATGGGCATAACGTTTCGAAGCTATTAAGCTTCCTTTTTCGAACGCCTCTGGAAGATATATGACACTAAAATATTTCAAGCCAACAAACTAATGAAGAAAGAGGCAAGGGTGAAAAAAAAATGCAAAGATTTCAGAGACAAAGAAAATAAAAAAATATATGAGTCAAGACTGTCAACGTTGTCTAAATAAGGTTCTTAAAAAAACAAATGTAAGATGAATTAAAATTATCTTTATATTTTATGCATAAAAAGATATTCTACTAATCTGTTCATATTTTTGATTTAGAAAAAAATAAAATAAAAGAAGCTCTATCCCAAGCAATGGAATGATGCTCTGTAATATGGGTGACTAAAGAATTACTAACATTGAAGCGTCTGACATCCGCTTGGTGCTGGAAAATACGAAACGGGTGTAGCTTTAAAGTTTCATCAAAATAGACTCTGTGACAAGTACTTCAAAAAATTTGGTAAAATCCAACCATTCATTCAATATTGGTGGTATTATTTTTAATCAAAGTGGAAAACAGTGTCCGGGAAAATTAAATAATAAGTTCGACTTAATAAGCGTTCCTTATAGTGAACCTAAGTTCTAATAGGGATCTGCCGTATGGACAATAAGCCTCTTGGGAAGAAATTTACGCGGTTGTGGAATATCAATGGTATAAAAACGGATCAGAGACCAAGCGATGTTGTTTGTGTATATAATCATTTGTATATCCGAAACTGAGATAGTGTTGGTTAACATATGCTAATTCATCTTCATAGTGAATGGGATCTGAAAGGTCTTATGAGCGAAGAAAGGTGTTGAGTTTTATATTTTGTTTAATATAATCTGGATGTTCCGAGTATGTATGTAAAAGTTGATCTTTAATTGTCGGCTTTCGGTAAATTTTAAATAACTGATTAACACTATTTCGAACGATGAAAAGATCAAGAAAAGAAATGGTATTATTTACTTGTGTAAATTTTATAGATTGTGTTAGAGCATTTAGCTGAGAGAGAAAAGGGAGAATGGGGAAATTTGGGGGACAATAGCCAAAACATCATCGACATATCGAAACTACGAAGCTATGCTCGGATAGAGAGGTATACAGATTAATAACTGAGTCTCATAAAACTCCATATATAAATTTGATATAACGGGGCTCAAGCTACTACCCATCCCTGTTCCAAACATTTGTCTATGAATGTTATTATTGAATGGAAAAACATTTTGCTTCATGCTGATATCTATTAATATTATATTTTTGAAGGGGATGGGCAAATCCATGTTTTGAAAATATTTTCATTGTGATCCAGGTACGAAAGTACAGAAAAGGTTAAAAAGAAGGATATAAAGGTGTTAATAGTTTAGATAAGGTCTATAAACAACATGATACAAATTATTTGATGCATAAAACTAAGAAAGATAGAAATACAGTGGATGATTTATTAGCAATACAAGCTAGTGAAATTGCTTTAGATGACAATGAACCGGATTATATAAGAAAAGATACGAGATTAGCACAGGTGTAATGGGAATGAAATCAATATCTGGATTGGGTTATCAAAAACACGCTAAAATAAGCTCACGTAAGTGAGCTCAAAAAAATTAAAAATATATTATAATCCTCAAACTGGATTTTTGGGATAAACGACTTGGTACAGTGAATTATCTTTAAAGATAATTACAGAGTGATTAAGTCATCCGAATGTATACAGACTACATAAACTGATAAAACACAAATTTAAAACATAAGGTTAATTGTGTGTAGTGTTGACGATCATTATCAAGCTGATTAGTAGGCATGCAAAAATATAAAACTCAAAATAAAATATTAAATGTAAATTAACAGTTATAGATTTATTTAGTAAATACGCTTGGGCTACTCGTATTGTTAAAAAGAAAACTGGAAATGGTATTGCGAAAGTTTTTCTAAATATATTTATGGAAAGAATTCCTTGAAAAACTCATACAGATAAAGGACTTGAATTTATAAATTAACTAATTCAAGAACTATTCAAAGAATTAGAATACATTGGTTCGCTATAGAGAACGAAATGAAAGCTCAAGTAGAAGAAAGATTTAATAGAACTCTAAAATCTAAAATGTGGAAGTATTTTACTGAAAGGAAAACAAAGAAATGGATTAATATTCTTCAAAATTTATTTAATAACTATAATGAAAATTATCACAGAAGTAATAAAATTACTACAGAACAATGATTTCTTTCGAAAATTAGTAAATTTTTGTATGAAAATTTATTTCATCCTACTACTATTAAACTTTGGAAATCAAAAATTGAAATAGGCGATAGGGTAAGAATTAGCAGAAAACACAAAGATTTTATAAAAGGTTAACTTCCAAACTTTACAGAAGAAATATTTATTATAGCTGAAGTATTGAAGACAAATTCTGTAATTTGTAAAATCAGAGACATGAATAATGAAGACATAATCGGAAGTTTTTAGGAAAAAGAAATAGTGAAATATGAAAGTGAATCATTTGTGGTTGAAAAAATATTAAAAATGAAATAAAGGTAAAATATTGGTTAAATTGAAAGGACAGGATTCTACTAAAGTTACTTGCTCTTTACAGGGGTGTTGTTCGTCCCTGTATCGAGTATGCTTCCCATATCTGGGATGGATCCACGCATACAGTTCTCCTGGAGAAAGTGGAGTCTTTGGTTTTTCGTCTTATCATCTCTCCCGCTCTTACTAACTCTCTCCAATCTCTTTCTGCCAGTCGAAATGTTGCGTCACTCTCTCTATATTAACGCTCTTCTGAATTCTCTCGTCACATACCTCCTCCATTGAGAAGAGTTCGAGCTACACGTCTTTCTACACAGTCTCATACTTTCTATGCCAACTCTTAGACACCAATCTTAACAGCTATGTTCAATCTTACATATACTCTACTAGTAAAGTCTGGAACACACTCCCTTTATCTATTTTCTCAACTTCCTTTGATTTTCACACTTTCAAGTGCCGTGTGTCTGGACAAGTCGGCCTCTAATGATCTGGATAGGAATTTTTCAACTCCGGTGAAAATTGGTAGGCCTCCGGCCTTTGGTCACAGGAGGAGATATAAATAAAAGATTTAACGGAAATCTTGAACGCAAAACGTCTTTGTGACACATATATCCTATGTAAAACAGAACTCGAAACGCTTGTTGTTTCCTGTTTACCTGCTTGTTTATTGCTGTTTATTTGGAATCAGGAGAAAATTTGCTATAAGAATAAGAAAAAATTACAGAAAAAAAAAAAAAAAAATTTTTTATATATAGGATCTTTTTTTCAAGGTCATTCTACAAGGGTTACTTTAAAAGTCTTTTTCTCAGGAACCGCTTGGAATTTTGAAAAACTGATTACAGATTTGGAATCGGCATAGATTCTACTATAAAACTGATGAAAAAATAAAGTACCCCTTCCCCCATCAAAAAGAGGAACCTCCAATGACAGGGTCCTCTTAACTGTTTTCTGTTTGCTGTTTAACTGTTTCCTTTTGGCTGTTTTTTCTTTTATAATAAATGGCATATGTTAATATTAAAGAAAAATCTGATTTAGTAAATATTAGAAAGATACTTCAGAAAAGATTTTTAAATGAGAAATTAGGTGAACAAGATATCTATCAAGAAAATATTAAACGACTACAACCATTAATTGAACCCATTAAGGATATAACTACACATCAAAAAGAAATACTTCAAAGTCAATCAGCAATACCAGCTATAACTATGAGTAGAACTCCTTTAGCTATTGAAGATGTACCTGCATCACCTAGTACTCCTGGGTATAATTTAGGAAAAATATCAGAAAAATATTTGAAAGGAATATTTTCTCACGGTAAATATGACAAAGCATTCGGTATTAAAGCTAGATTGAAGGAAGTACAGATTTTAAATTGGGTGATAAAATAGTTAAAATTGATGGTAATAATTTAATTATTGATGGTCATCAATATATAGGTACAGAAGGTTTATGGAAACTTTTAACCTTGAAAAAACCTGGAGAAGTTTCCAATAATGACTATAAAAATTATAAGAAAATAATACTTCAAACTAAAGCGTTTTTAAAGGATGATGGAACTAGTGTTAAAGCGAATAGGGGTGATAAATATGATTTGTTTATTAAACCAATATATAATGAATATAAATTGCTTGAAGACTTAAAGAAAACAACATCAGAATTACGAGAGTAACCAGAACACCAAGAAGAGAGTAGTGTAAGAAATACTTCCTAATATTTCAGGAACTGGATTTAAATTTTTACCTTCAGATCCTAAGGAGCTTGTTATTTGACATAGAATATTATTTTCAGAAATTAAATCGGGTAATACTAACGTTTTTAATGAATTACAAGCTATAAATGATGAACTGTTAAGATTAAGAATATTTGATAAAGATTTAATAGAATCTTTAAACACTTTTTTTCTCTATAATAAATGAGCATAGTTTTATCTAGTAATACATCCGATTTCAAATATAATTTTTATCCATCTATAAAATTAGATAATTATAAAACACATGAAATAGCCTTATTAAATATAGATATGTATCATTCAGTACCAAATATCGATGAATCAAATAATAAATTCGTATATGAATATGATGGTAAAATATTTGAAATAATATTTCCAACAGGTGCTTATGAGATTCAAACGATTAATGATTACATTCAAAAACAACTTGATAAAAATAAGCATTCAGAAGCATTTAACATTAAAGCGAATACTATCACTATGAAATGTATTATTCATATAGAGAAATCTAATCTTAAAATAAACTTTAATCATAATCAGTCATTGAATAAACTTTTAGGATTTAGAATGGGGTATCATTGAAGGGAATTGGTGAACATGAAGGCGAAAACATTGTTGATATTTTATTAGTAAATTCTATTTTAGTTAACTATTAATTCAATTCATATTTGGCTTACTGATCAAAATCTTAAACCATTGAATCTTCGAGGAGAGACAATTACTATTCGATTGCATTTAAAATCAACATAAACTTTTTTTCTCTATAATAAATGGAATATAATTTAAATTGGAAAGAATCTTTAGAAAGGGATGATTCAATTAAAAGATTCGAATATCGTGATTATGAACCTTTTACAGGAACTAATTTAAATAAATCTACTGATATAAGAATATCAATTCAAAATCAGGATGAATTTTTACTACCTTCTAGAAGTTATATTTATATCGAAGGTTCTTTAAAAAAGGAAGACGGATCAACATTCGAGAAAGATGAACCAGGAACTGGAACTGGAGCAGGAAAAGAATTATACATAAATTTAATTAATAATGGAATTATGTATTTATTTTCAAGAGTTGATTACCAACTTGGAAATGAAAACATTGAAGGATATTCAAATCCTGGGCAAACGTCAACTATGAAAGGATTTTTAACATACCCTATCAATTATTCAGAGGGCATGAATTTTATGTGGTTCCCTGATAAATGTGATAAAATATGTCCAAAAATTAATAATTCTGGATATATGGAGAGACATAATTACTTATTTAAAAACGCATTAGGAAATTTTAGCGTTGCTATACCTTTAAATCATATATTCGGATTTTGCGAAAATTATGACAAAGTAATTTATGGAATAAAACATCAATTAACTTTGAGAAGAAAAGAACATGATAACGATGCTATATTAAAATCGCCTGAAAAAGACAGTGAAGGTATTTATAAAGTTCCAGATGGTAAAATTATTTTATCAAAAATAGTTTGGAGAATTCCACATGTAACCCTTACAGATAAATATATGATTAAGTTAAGTAATGATATCCAGAACAAAATAGTTTTGAATGTTAATTTCTTAAACAGACAGTGTGAATCTGTAGAAGTAAATCAAGGACAAAAACAATTCGATTGGAGATTAAATGTAACAGCTGGATCAGAAAAACCTAGATTTATAATCTTAGCTTTTCAAGAAAATAAAGATGATAATCAAGTTATGAATCCGGCTATATTTGATCATTGTAATTTAACTAACGCTTGTGTTCGATTAAATAGCGAAAGATATCCAGAAATGGATCTTCAACTTGATTTTAATGAAAATCATTATACAACTGCTTATAAAATGTTATCGGATTATTTTAATCATATACTTTATAAAGAAAAAAATTGTTCTATTACTTTATTAGAATACCGGAATTTGTATCCATTGCTAGTATTTGATGTAAGTAAACAATCTGAAAAATTAAAAAATTCAGTTACAGATATTAAAATAACAGCGGCTTTTCAAAAGAATATATCAAAACCTACAAAGGCTTATGCATTAGTATTATCAGAAAGAATTTTAAAATTAGAATCCGATGGAAATAAAATGAATATCGTTTATTAGTTTTTTTTTCTCTTAAATAAATGAGATATTATTGTATTCACTGTAGAAAGATAACAAATACTGAAAATGTTCAAAAGGTTACAACTTCTAAAAGTAGCATGCTTAGAGGCATATGCTCAGAATGCGGAAGAATAAAAACTCAATTTACCTCTAATAATCAATGGAAAAAAAATAATTAAACTGAAAAAAAAAAAAAAAAAAAAAAAAAAAAAAAAAAAAAAAAAAAAAAATATAAAAATTAAAATAAAATTATATTAAAAAAAAAAAAAAAAAAAAAAAAAAAACATGTCAAAAAAGGAAAAAAATATTATGTATAAAAATTTATATATAATAACTTTTTTTCTCTATAATAAATGATGTACAATGATATGAAAGTATATCTTACTCCAAATCAGAAAGAAAAATTGAAACAATCCAATAAACAAAAAGTTTCAATATCATTTAGAATTAATCCAAAGCCAAAAGTAATATATCTCTTCTCCAAACTCAAACTCAAAAAGGTAAATTTTTAAACGATATACCATTTAATTTAAAATTAAGTATATCACAAGTAACAGCTTTAGCAAAACATGGAGGATTTTTAATAACACTTCCAACATTATTAGCGGCTGCAACTGCAATCGGTTCTCTTGCTGGTGGAGCTAGTGCTATTGCAAAGACTGTTAATGAAAAAAAAGCAGATAAAAATTAGAAGAAACTAGTAAAGGCATAATCGTTCAAATGGAAGAAAAAAGGACTTTTTTTAAAACTCTTTTCCCTCGTCGAAAAACTGGCGAGGGGATGTTTTTAAAACCATACAAAAGATGAATATTCCGAAAATTGAGTCAATTGATCTTATGAATATGTTAATGAACTTAAAATTCCAAACTGTTAAAGAAATTTATATGAGAGATGCTCTTCCAAAAAAATTCTAAAAAAAAAAAAAATGTGGGATCTTAAATTTAGATTCAATTAAAGGTTCAGGAACTCATTGGACGTGTTGGTTTAAGAAATGTAATAATTTATGCTTATTATTTCGATTCATTCGGTGTTGAACCTCCAAAAGAATTTGAAAATTATGTTCAATGCGATATTGTCTATTCAACATATCAAATACAAAAATTTAATGATGTGATTTGTGGTCATTTGTGCTTATTTGACTTTCGGAGGAGCTGTATTGAAAATAAAATTTCCCTCTTTTCTGCAAGAACTTTTTTATCTCTATAATAAAGGAATTTAAACATCTTTGGAAGTGGACCTGAAAGAACACAAGGAAGTCGAGCATTTCGAGGACCTTCAGAACCTCCGGGTCTAGGATTTAATTTTGAGGATGAAGGTAATGTTAGTATTCAAAACAATAATTGGGGAATATATATATATATATATATATATATATATATATATATATATATATATATATATATATATATATATATATATATATATATATATATATATATTATATATATATACCATTTCCCAATCTGGTTCATGATAAGCAACACCTTTGTATTCAATATAGCTGGCAAATCCTTCGTTAAGCCATAAATCATCCCACCATTTTAAAGTAACTGAAATCAAATATATATATATATATATATATATATATATATATATATATATATATATATATATATATATATATATATATATATATATATATATATATATATATATATATATATATATATATATAGGGTGGGTCAAAACTTTCTTCCAAAAACTACGGTGTGCACGGGCCTCAAGATGATGCTATAACATTACATGTCAAATTAAAAGATTGTGCGACACCCAAACTCTTCCTTCATCATCCACCCCTACCACTTAAAAATTAGAAAAATAAATAGAGATACGTCTTCTTTCTTTTAACATTAACTCAGAGGCTTATAGTAAGGTATAAGACAAATTCTTATATACGCACACATCAAAGGCATACACACAAATACCCTTTATAAACTACTGTCAACACAACTTTAAGGGAAAATGTAACAGAAGTCAACAACAATTATAAATTTCATCCCTTTAGATTTACCTAAGACTATTTATATAATATTTGCATATATATATATATATATATATATATATATATATATATATATATATATATATATATATATATATATATATATATATAT
Organism: Armadillidium nasatum; assembly: GCA_009176605.1. NCBI lineage: Eukaryota > Metazoa > Arthropoda > Malacostraca > Isopoda > Armadillidiidae > Armadillidium > Armadillidium nasatum. The sequence goes on from SEYY01000780.1 coordinate 79,423, forward strand.
ATATATATATATATATATATATATATATATATATATATATATATATATATATATATATATATATATATATATATATATATATATATATATATATATATATATATATATATATATATATATATATATATATATATATATATGTGTGTGTGTGTGTGTGTGTGTTTGTTAGGAATGATAATTAATAAAATATAAGAGAAAGTAAATAATATACAAACTTCAAAGAGAAATGAAAAAAAGATCGAACTTCTTAACATTTACCTTTTTTAAACCTAAGTATTTTTTTTAATGTCTCGTCTGGTGGCCGACGTGACCCGATATATGGCGTTTAAAAGTGTGCAAGTTAAAGGAATTTGAATAAACAGATAAAGGGAGTGTGTTTCAGACTTTGCCTGTAAAATACATGTAAGATTTAGCATACCAGTTCAGTTTTTGGTCGGAGAGTTAGACAAAGAAAGAATGAGACTGTGTAGAAAGTCATTTCGTATGAGCCCTTCTCAATGCAATAGGTATGCGAGGTGAGAGTTCAGAAGAGCAATGTCCGTTGTATTAACGATAGTATAGAGAGAGTGAAGCAACAATTCGACAGGAAAAAAAGAGATTGGAGAGAGTTAGTAAGGGCAAAAGAGTTAATAAGACGAAATGCCCAAGATTCCACATTTTCGAGAAGTGCTGTATGAGTGGAACCACCCCAAATGTGTGAAGCGTACTCCATACAGGGGAGAACTACACCCATATAAATATCAAGCAACTGGGGTGGCGTAAAAAAATCACGAAGGCGCCGCAGAACACCCAACCTCTTAGAAGCTTGTTTAAAAAGAGAAGTAATGCGATCTTTCCAAGAAAGATCACGAGATAAAAGAAACACCAAGATATTGAGGACAGATGAATGTTTGAGTTGAGTGTTATCGAAGAAGTTGTCATAGTTGTGTGGAGATTGTGTCGAGTAGAAAGATAGAGGAATTGAGTTTTTGAGGAATTAAAAACGATTGTTTTCTCTGATCCAATTTGAAATACGAGAAAGATCAGAGGTCAGTTGCTCCAAGGCCATCTTTCTTGCTCCCAACTGCTGTTGGATCTTTCAAATAGAAAGGAGAAATGAAGGTGGAGTCATCGCCATAGGAGTGGATAGGAGACGAAGTAATAGAAAGAAGGTCATTGATAAAAATTAGAAAAAGAGTTGGTAGTAGAACAGATCCTTGAGGAAAATCACTATTGATAGGTTTAAAGGAAGAAAAGTGACAATCTATAATAGCTGCTATAGAAAGACAAGAAATGAAATCATAAAGAAAGTCACAGAAAGAAGGATTGATTCCGAAAGAGGGAAGTTTGGATATCAGAGCTTTGTGCCAGACTCTATCGAAGGCTTTCGATATGTCTAGCGCTACAGCGAAAGACTCACTGAAACCCCGAAGAATGGAGGACCAAGAGTCAGAAAGAAGGAAAAGGAGATCACCAGTAGAGCGTCATTTACGAAATCCATACTGACGATCAGAGATAAGATTAGAAAAACTTAAGTGTTTTCAAATCTTCCTGTTAAGGATAGATTCGAAAACTTTGGAAAGAACGGATTTTAAAGAAATAAGATGATAATTAGAGGGTTGAGAGGGTTCCCCCTTCTTCTGCACAGGATGAATGAGAGCATGTATCCAACAAGAAGGAACGCTTGAAGTAGGAAGACAGAAAAGAAATAGTTTACCAAGTCAGGGTGCAAGCTTAGAAGCACAAGTTTTGAGAGACGCAGGAGGAATACCATCACGATCATACGCCCTCTTCGTGTTAAGCTCAGAGAGAGCAGAAGTGACATCCTTAGGAAAAATTACAATGCTAGACATAAATGAGTTGAAGGGGGTTGAAGAAGGAGGAAAAGCTCCTTAATCGTCTAAGGTAGAGTTAGAGACAAAAGTTTGACCGAAGAGTTCAGCTTAGTAGAAAGTAAAATGTCAGTTGTGCCATCAGAAGAAACTAGAGGAGGGAAAGAGGAAGAAGCAAAGTTAGAGTTAACATTTTTTCGCAAAATGCCAGAAACGGAGAAAGGAAGATTAAGCAGATAGATTTTTGTATTTACGACTGAGAAATGAATGGATTTTGCATGTTTTCGGGATGAAAAATTAGTTGGATTAGTTTCTGGAGTTTGAACATGACGATAATCCCTGAAGGCAGCATCCCTACGGCGGAT